>JBBPJQ010000454.1:0-24337 GCA_038088795.1 Boletus rex-veris
GGACGCTGGAATCCGTCGAGTTGGTCTCAATCACTGTTGGATGACTTGTCTACATCCCGGATACACGAGTTAGAGTAGCGTCAAATAGACCAGAACAAAATAGACCAAGTTGAATGCGAACACATGGGCAATGTGGGGTGAAAAGCATCCCGGTGACCTACTGCCCTGTAACTTTAGAGCAACGTCCGAAATCGCGAGGGCCGAGTGCCAAGGAGCTGGATACGACGACGGACGTGGCAGCGACGACGGGTTGATCGCGTCGTCATCCTCAGAGGCATGAATGTTTAGCAAGGATAAGTCTTTGTCGCCGTTGAAGTCACTGCCACGGGCCCGGGCGTGTTTCTCGTATGATGTCTGAATCGGCTTAGCGTCGTGCAAGGGCGCGTCGTGTCGGCGTAGTGTCGTCACTGTCGTGGGCGAGACACGCGTGTTGGACGCTGCAACATCGCTAGTAAATACCAATGTCGTGCCCGATCGTGGGTGACTCTACCAGACCTTGCGCATGATGAGAATATCCGTCACTGAGGGTCTATTCAAAGTCGAGTCGTCGATCAGTAACGCTGATGAGTCTGTGAAACACGTTTGCGCCAAGGACATTGATCATGGCAAAATCGGGCCGATCTAACGACTCGCTCGGGATCAAACCTCGCCCCGATCGTAACCATCACTCTTGAATCAAGTAAAACAACTCTGACAACAAACAACAAGCTCAAGTCCGTGATAACGAACGAACGAACGAAAAGAAACGCGTCAAACGAAAGTGTGGCCAAGCATCGTGGCAAAGAATCCCATTTTACATACCAAGTCATCCTCCTCGACAGCGATCATTTCAGAATCTTGGTGTGTGGCGCGTTATACATCCGTGGACGACTCCTTGCCAGGCGCTGCCATCTCCTCCCACTCGTCGAGCGCTCCCACTTCCGAACCGTCTTCGAATCGCCCATATCGAACGCTAATCCGATGACGCAAATGGCACAGACCCTTGACGATGCAAAACACCACACAACACCCGAGCGCTATGCCAACGATATACGCTGCCAACAAGCCACCTTCCTTGGTAGGGTCGAGAAAAGAATAAACTGACACCCTCCACCGTCATCGTCTGTCCATCGCGTCAAAAACACACGTACCATAAAAGCCCGCGGTCGCGCGCGTAATGTACGCAACAGCGACGTAAAATGCCAAGATGACGATAAGCGGTACGAGATGCATCCACGGGCTGGGTCCACCGTGCGCTACAATCTCAAAAAGCGCAAAGAACGTATTCATGGCATGCTTGGAGATGGCAGACCAACCTGGTATGGCGCTCTGCGAATCAGAAATGATACGGCCAGAGGGTGACCAAACGAAACGCACTGCTGAAACGTGTTGCAAACGTGGTCGAGTTAGCGATCAAGGCCCAATACACGGCCGTGACGATGATGGCTGGCACGTTTGTTTTATGTAAATATAAATCTATAGTGACGAGGAACGGAAAAAAAACGCACGGAACACGGTGACAGTAGAATACAAAACGACATGAAGCAGCTGGAGGAACCGAGGCCAGGTTTGAAGGGGGTAACTTTTCCGCCTGCGGAGGGCAAAAGCAATGGTTTGGACGCCGGCGGCCCAAAAGTAGGCGGTTAGCCCAATGTAAGTGAGGTCTGTGAAATAGGACAGGTATCTGTGATACGATAAGCGTTTGTCCCACAACAAGGTGAACGACTGACGAGTTGGGATCATCGGCGAGAGTGACAATGTCGGTGACCAACGTGTAGACCGCAAAAAGCAAACGAAGAGCGCCAAGGACGATGGGTGGGAGAATAGGTGAAGAGACGTAGTGAAAGGTGGGATCGAACGGGGACGAGACGCCAAAGGCCTCGTAAGAGAAAAACCTGGACCAGGTCATGGAGAAAGACAAGAGAGAGGAAGGCCCTGGCGCGTTTGTTTTGGGATTCCCCTCCGGACGTGCCTGGGCCGGTGCCATCACGGATCCTGCAATCTTGCCTTCAGTCGGAGATTGAAATTCATAGAGACAAAAAAATCGAATTGCCAAAACTAGGTAGCCGACGTTTCAGTGACAACTTACTGTAATGTTGTCGCAAAGCCTTTTGGCTAGAGATGAAAGGTCAATCCACTTCTCACAGTCATACGTGGCATGCTGGCAGTCCATCAATGCCATCCTGGACTCCGCGGATGATTCTGCTCATACACACAATAGCAATGATTCAGTGCTCAACCACTCAACCCCAGATCCTGTACAGCCCATCATCAACATACCGCTGATACATACATACGACCGACATACCTGTTCGATCAGCTTCCGAGCGATCGGGTGGAACAACGTCCGAGCGCTCTCGTACGCAGCGACGGTCTTGTCGCGGTCAACCTTGTTCGCAACCCTGAACAACGGCCTGCAGAATTTCATCCGCCCTTGGATGATCCTCGTGTCTTTACCAATGACCCAGTCTAGGACGGGCTGTACGAACAGCTTGGCGACGGTGGACGTCGGCTCTTTGAGCGCCACAAGGTAAAACGCCATGCGAATCTCCGAGTTGGTTGTTTGGGAGAACCGGTACAGCTCGTCGAGATGAAGCACGTGCTTCGTGGGGAGAGCTAGGTAAGTCTCGAGACGTTTCAGGAACACAACTGCCCCACTATTAGCGAGACCAGAATCAACAAGCTATTATAGATCACCTCACCTCGTTGGTTGCTGTCGAGTGGGTCGATGTCAGAAGGCTTAAAGTCCAACTGGTCTGGATCATCAACATCGCGAGTGGCGTTCCAGCGGTCCGCAAGGTCATACGCAGCAGTGACAAGCGTCAGATCGTACTCCATCTCAACTGGTAACGTGACCCCTTCGCCATAAAACCATGCCTGCGTGATATACGCATGGGTGTACATCTTGAATAATACTCAAACCACTTACATTCCAATCGATGCTCTCAAGATCCTTGATCTTGTCCTCTTGGTTAGCAAAGAAGGAGTACAAATGATCCTTGCACTGCGCAGTGGTGATACTATGCCCCATATAGGTCTTCACATAATCCTTGACGTACGGAAGGATGACATCGATGCCTCCCAATGTTCGTTCTGCGAAAGCGTTGTTAGTACCCAATGCAACCAGATATACTCGCTCGACGCACCAATATGGAGGAGGAGGTTTGCGCCCTTGTCGTAAGGAACACGACTATAAGCCGCATCTGGATCTTCACCAACCTCGAATGGAATGACGAGTCTTTGGTATTTTGGAGTGGATTGGAACTGTTCCAATGCATCCACAAGGCTTTTGTAACCGATGACATATGATAGACCTCGGTGTCCGGATGAGTGTACGAGTCCTTGCAAGAGTCGTTCAATATAGGTCGTCCAGCCTTCATTCAACCAAAAGTGAGAAGCATGCGCACTGGACACTGGACAATCCTTTGTACAGATAGAGCAATACAGGGACCCACGTAACCCCATTTCCGAACCATGAGTGGGTGAGCTCGTGGATGACCACGGCTGTCAATGACCGATCACCCGTAATGAGTGCTAAAAAGGGATTCAAGAAAGGCATCTGATCGGCGGTAATGATCTACTTACTAGGCGTAACGAACGATATGCAAGGATTTTCCTATTAAGACGTATGTATGAGATATCTCGGTGCGTACACGTGGCGGAAGAATGCCTTACCATTCCACCATACGGGAAGGAATGGGGAAGTACGAGCAAATCGTATACTCCGAATCTGTACGGACCTGCGAGATCCTCGGCAGCAGCAAGGTACCTGAAATGGATCGTTTCAGTAAGTAGCCTCCGTGTGGCCAAATATCGAAGAAATTACTTACCTAGGAGTGTCCTCGCAAAACTCATTGTAAGCGTCCTCCAACAGCTTTGGCTCTGTCCATACTCCGCACGACCATGTCCTCCCCTCTGGTACAACAAAGGGACGATAACGCAAGTCACCAGCAGCGACCGCTAGAAGATACGAGGGAATAGGCTCAGCCTAGAAATAACAGCATTTAGCATATATACGCCAGTTGAAGGAATAGAACCGCAGACCTGCCTGTATTCATACGTGACCGCATCTGTCCCAATGACCTTGCCTCCGTGTGGTGGGCCATCCGAAGGTGGTGATACACGGCGGGCAGAAAGGAGAACTGGGAGAACACAAGTCGCCTTTGCATCATAAGTCTACGAAAAAGGTAAACCCGGGCATGGACGTATCCGAATACCACTGTACTTGCCAGCTTCACGGACGGCGTGTCTAGAGCGCGAGCATCAGTGGCGATCCACGCGAACGAGTCTGCTCCAAGTGACTTACCTTGCAAGGGAGCCACGCTACGCGCATGGATCGGTTGACATTGACTGAATAGATATGGGAATGCCTTGCCTTCCGTCAGCCTAGATGTCCAAGTCAACACGCATGCGCGGGTGAGATGGATGGTTGACATGCTCTTTGTCGAGCCAAAGTAGAGCGGGCGATTGTTCGGTCGTCTTGTAGGTGATCTTTACTGACACGGTCTCCCCTGCACGCATGCGCGGGAGGGGCACCTGGAGTGCAGATCCCATGACTGGATGTTCGGGATCGAGTTGAGTCTGCCAGTGCGTCGATCATGCATGTGTTGAGATATCAATCGGAGAGACGAGACAGAAACGAACCTCGACGACATGTCCGTTCACCTCGACCGATTCAATGTCCAGCACGCGCGTGTCGAAGCTGTCGACTGTTCAAGCTGCTTGTCAAGATGTATGCAAGATGGACATACATCACCTCGGAGACGTCCTCTTTTGCAGTCACCTGGTGCGTCGCTGATCCATAGATGCACCGCTTGTCGAAATCGACCGTCCAGTCGAGGGACAGGTTCGTCGTCGCGATCTTGGTGTAGTTGGATTGCGTTGTGGGATCTCGGTCGGGAACTTGAGCAGCCATCGCGTCAGAGACGGGATCTAATCATCTCGAATCAAACACTCCCCACGTGATCTTCTTCGAACACGCGTTTTCAGCGCGCTCCTCTTCTTTCCGCATCCACGACCATGGCGACGTCGCAAGCACCCACCCGCCAAGCTATCACCCTCAAAGGCTCTACCAACCTCGTCACTGAGTTCTTCAAATATGCGGCCAACACGTACGTACCGCCGCCACCGCATCACCCATGGTCGTGGGTGCTGATGAAAACAGGATCTTGTTCCAGAGGGGCGTATACCCTTCAGACGACTTTCACATGGTCAAAAAGTACGGTCAAACAGTCCTCGTCACACAAGACCTCGCACTCGAAAACTACCTCGATCGGTGCGTCTGATCGTTCAGTTCATCCTCGTCTACAGCAACGCACTCGCGACTGACGCTCCCCCCCAAAGCATCCTGACACAGGTCAACAGTGCGTCGACTGGACAGTCTAACCCGCTTGGACGGCATCATCTCACGCGCACGCACATACAGAATGGCTCTTGACCGGATCCGTCACCCAGCTCGTCCTCGCCATCATCTCCAAAGACACCCGGTTACCCCTCGAACGATGGGTATTCGACATCAACCTCGTCGAACCCCCCGCAGACTCGGTAGAACCGTACGTCCATTGTCCCATCCCATGTATGCGCCCGTTGTCGTCACCTGACTCATGCCTTCAGACCACCCCCGAAACCTGAATCAGAGATCCAGGCCGAGATTCGCTACATTTTGAAACAGATCGTCTCCACGGTGACTTTTCTCCCCATCATTGACGACCCTACCGTCTTCAATATATTGGCCTACACGCACGAGTCTGCTGACGTGCCCGCTGACGAGTGGGTCGACACCGATCCGCTGGCGATCGAGGCGAGCAAGAGTCAACAAGTCAAGCTACGCAGCTTCAGTACGGACGTGCACCGGATAGAAGCTATGGTTGCCTATCGGTATGAAGGGTAGGATGTTGTGTTTGTCGAGTCCAACGCTTGTCATCACGCTTGCTTGATCCCACGTTTGTTAAGCTAGTTAATAATGTCTGGTGGAGACAGGATACTGGGCCTGCCACTACATATAGAGAATCCAGCTGAGAGAGTAACAGGAGAAGGAACACATGCTTGCACAAGGTCATCATATCACAGTCGTGAAAGGCTGGCCATAAACTCTGTAACCTCGGTCCAATACCCTTGCTGGACGCAAGTATCATCTGCAAGCAAACTGAGTTGAAAGGGGTCGAAAGATTTAGAAGAGAACATACTGTGGCATCCATGCGGAAATTCAACAAAGTTTGACTTGCCGCGTCCAATTTCCGACGTATTTGCCTTGGGCTCACGATCGATCTGGACCTTGCTGCCTTGCCGTCGAGTGATAATCTCCCACAGTTCTTGCATATGCTCACGCGGAACCACTTCGTCCTGAACACCACTCAACATCAGAATGGGTGTACTCTTGGGGATGAACGGTATTTTCGACGCCGAGTCCCATTTTTGATGACACAGGAACGTTAGCGGTGAAAGAAAAGGAAGGGCGTGGGGAACTAGTCGTGGAAGGTTTGTGAACGTATTTTCGAGAATGAGTGCAGTAATCTGTCCAAGTAAGATGGGCTCTGCTGTCGAACGCGTTTAGGATGGTGAGAAAGCAGACCTTGGATGGATTTCGGCTAGCGAGGTGAATAGCTACTGCACCTCCGATGGACTGGCCGTATAAGATCTACATCCAGGAATCCCTTAAATCCCACTAGGACGCAGAATCCGAGGGTGAACCTACCACGGGTGTTTTCTGGAGATAAGGATGGGTTGTAACGTAATCGAGCGCAGTCTGCGCATCTATACATAGACCTGGCGGAATGAGAGTCAATGTAACCCCTCAGACTACCCTGGAACTGACGGAATCATACCAGTTTCCGAAGGCGAGCCCTCGGAAAGGCCATAACTTTAGAAAATGAGAACGGAACGACCCAACATGACCGTGTATACCCACCCTCGGTACGACAACATGAGTACGTTGCAGCGCATCTTGACGAAAAATATTCTGGCCAGGGGTATCCGATGGCCGTGATTGCCTCCATTGCCATGAAACATGATGACGGTCGGTCGTGTCGCCGCAAACTATTCGGCATCGGGAGATAAGCGTGACGAGCGCAGATACAAAGTGAAAAGGGCGTACGTCTTCGTTGGATTGGTCGTCGGTCCAGTCCACTTGCAAGGCATGCGTGTGGGAGATTTCCTTGCGTTGCATGAGCAGGTAGGAGCGCAGCGTGATACCGTCTTCGGTGCGTAATGCGAGGTCCTCGTAGACCATCCCATACTTGGTGGGCGTGTCGACATCTAGGGGGATAATAGGGGTGTGTGACCAGTGAACAAACGATGCAGAGACGACGGACCTGTACGTGAACCGGGAGGGAACGCGGACGGGTAGATGAGGTAGTTTTGGCCATAGTAGAGGAGACCACATCCTGCGTGCAGCGGGTTAAGACAAGATCACATCGTTTCAGGCAACCAAGCGCGGCACTGCGCGCCATACGAACCTATGGTGGTCACGCCGGCTGTGGTCGCGATGGCACCCTATTATAAGCGTGATCTAGGATGTGTGTGTGTATGTGGGGGAGGACGGACAGACCTTGGCGAAGCTCTCAAGAGAGGGGAGGTACTTTGACATGCCAGAGACTTGGTCGAAGTCACAACGCGACGTGGGCCGATGACAAGATGCGTGTTTGTGCTTGTTTTGCCAACACAACAAACTGAACGTTAACTTCGAACGTTATATTCAAGCCCAAGGCTCGTTCTTCCTTTGCTTCCCCGGACGATCAGGCGACCTTCTTTCACCCATACCATTCGCCGCAAGGTTACAACTTGACGTGGTCCAACACCGGGACATTGCGTTCCGACATGGGGTTTCTGGCCCAAGTAACAGCGCCCTCTTGACCACGAACATTATTGGCTACGAGTTCGCATTCTTGTATACTGGCCCATTACCTAGGACACGGGTGGTAACATTCTGGCAAGTGTATACCCTCAAAGTCATCGAACTGTTTAGCACTAACTAGTACCAAAGACATTCCAACTTTCATGCGCTCTTTCACAGCGGTCACATTTGCCAGCCGTTCGTGTCGTTGCCTTTTCGGGGTCCAGCACAGCTTACGGCGTTTTGGCGAAACCACCACGCTGCATGGGTGAGCCAGCATGGGTTCAAAAGGTACTCATCTCTTTTTGTCGGTGGGCACAGCTATAAAATGATGTACCTAACAGTTGAACAGTTGCATTCACGCGCAAATTCTCTCGCTGCCGAGTTTAAGCGAGGAGGGGGGACCAGTTGCATTGACGAGGCGATCGAACTTGATCGTGAAGCACTGGAACTGTGCCCATCCGGCCACCCCGACCAATCTGTCTCTTTGACTCGGCTTGCAGCTCACCTCGGTGATCGCTACCGCCAGCTCGGAGTGATGAGGGAACTTGAGGAGGCTATTGTTTTCGATCAAGAAGCTCTTGATCTTCGTCCAACAGGACATCCTGATCGGTCGATATCATTAAACAGCCTTGCAATTCGTCTCTCTCTTCGGTACAAGCAGCTCGGGAACATGGAGGACCTTGACGAAGCCATTGTCCTCGACCGGGAAGCCCTTTACCTTCTCCCGCAAGGACATCCTGATCGGTCAGCGTCGTTAAACAACCTTGCACTTTATCTTTCCACCCGTTATAAGCAGCTTGGCTTCATGGAAAATCTCGACGAGGCCATTGCCCTCGGCCGAGAAGCCCTTCACCTTCGGCCGCGAGGACACCCTGATCGGTGGATGTCGTTGAACAACCTTGCACTTCATCTCTCCACCCGGTACAACCAGCTTGGGGTCATGGAGGACCTCGACGACGCCATTGCCCTCGATAGGGAAGCCCTTGACCTTTGCTCCCAACGGCATCATGATCGGTCAATGTCGTTGAACAACCTTGCCGTTGATCTCTCCACCCGGTACAAGCAGCTCGGGATCATGGAGGACCTCAACGAGGCCATTGTCCTCGACCGAAAAGCCCTTGACCTTCGGCCGGAAGGACACCCTGATCGCTCGATGTCATTAAACAACCTTGCAGTCTGTCTCTCCACCAGATACAACCAACTCGGGGTCATGGAGGACCTCGACGAGGCCATTGCCCTAGACCGAGAAGCCCTTGACCTTCGCGCGGAAGGACATCCTGATTGGTCTACGTCACTGAACAACCTTGCACTTGATCTCTCCATCCGATACAAGCAACTCGGGGTCATAGAAGACCTCGACGAGGCCATTATACTTGACCGACAAGCCCTTGACCTTCGCCCGCAAGGACACCCCGATCGATCCATGTCGTTGAACAACCTCGCACTTGATCTATCTATGCGGTACAAGAGGCTTGAGTTCATGGAAAATCTCGACGAGGCCATTGCCCTCGGTCGAGAAGCCCTTGACCTTCGTCCCAAAGGCCACCCTGATCGGTGGATGTCGTTGAACAACCTTGCACTTCATCTCTCCACCCGGTACAACCAGCTCGCGGTCATGGACAACCTCAACGAAGCCATCTTCCTCAGCCAGGAAGCCCTTGACCTTTGCCCGCGAGGACACCCTGATTGGTCAGCGTCTTTGGACAGCCTTGCATGCTACCTCCATGATCGGTTCAGAAGGTCGAGGCAGTTGAAAGATCAGGACGAGCTGTTCGGTCTCTATGCTCTGCTTGTATATGCGCCCCAAGTTGTTTCTTCAGTTGATCTCTCTGTTGCTAGGACATGGATCCGTGTCGCTGAGGATTTTCAGCATCCCACAATACTTCTCGCATACGAAACATCCCTTCAATTACTTATTCAACATCTGGCGACTCTACCGTCATTGCCTCAACATCTTTCCATCCTCAAGAACCTGACATCGTCGCTCGCCGTGGACGCGTTCTCGGCTTGTCTCCGCAACAACTCGCCTGCCAAAGCGGTCGAGCTTCTAGAACAGGGACGGGGTGTTTTTTGGAGCCAACTCACCCGCCTCCGTTCTCCGCTGGATGATGTTATTGCATTTGGGGTGACAGGAAAAGAGTTGGCAGCCGAGTTCACGCGTCTGGCTGTGCTCATGCGCAATACCTTTAATTCACCCGGTGTAGATCAGCACGAACGGGTATGCCATCTCAACCTAGAGATCCAGAGAGTTGTTACCAGTATTCGCGAGCTCCCTGGTTTCTCCCGTCTCCTTCTTCCCTCGCTCTTCTCGGATCTCCAGCGCGCCGCTAGTGAGGGACCTGTCATCATCGTGAACGCGAGCAAGTACAGCTGTGACGCGCTTGTCATATTGCTAGACCGTGTCCCTGTTCATATCCCATTACAGATCACCCAGGAGGATGTTCGCGGCCTTTCTGCGGAGTTGCGTGCCTTGACGGTGCGTGCCATGAGGGTTGACGTGACGAGAGAACTCGCAGCCTTCCTACGCAAACTCTGGGAACGGATCGTCTTGCCCATCGTTGATTTCCTCTGTACAATATATCCACCCCAATCACGCATTTGGTGGTGTCCCACTGGCGAGTTCTCCGTATTCCCCTTGCATGCTGCTGGTCCGTTTAGGAAGGGTCAACAGAATCTCCCTGATATCTACCTCTCCTCCTACACCCCAACCCTGACCGCTCTTATTCGTGCCAGACGGTGCGAGCAATCAAGTTCCACGGCTGAACGGAAATGTTTTATCGCCGTTGGTCAGGCCAAATCACCTGGCGGGAGGGAACTCCTTTCGGTAGGCACGGAACTGGAAAATATTGGCCACCTCGTCAGCAACGTCGCCACATTCACATTCACGCGCATAAACGGAGAGGAATCATGCACATCTAGGGTCATTGAAGAGCTTGGCAAAAACCAATGGGTTCACTTTGCGTGTCATGGTCTTCCAAATCGCACGCAACCATTCGAGTCGGCGTTCGCGCTGTACGATGGAGGCTTTACGATTCAACGGATCATTGGGTGCGACTTGAAGAATCCCGAATTCGCGTATCTGTCTGCGTGTCATACCACTGTCGGAGACGAGGAGAGCCCAGACGAGCTGATCCACCTCGCGTCAGCAATGCAGTTCATTGGGTTTCGATCTGTGATTGGGACGATGTGGGCGGTGGACGATGCTGAGACGAACAAGATCACATCGACGTTTTATAAACATATGGTGGACGGGTCTGGTCGTTTGGATCATACCCGTGCAGCGTTTGCACTGAACAAAACGATGAAATCCGTGCGTATACCACTTGATCAGCAGATTCTATATATCCACATCGGTGCCTAGTAGTTGTATCATATGCTCGTTCGTTCTGTTCGCTTTGCATTGCTCGTACTCGCCAGTCGGTAACCGTTATCAGATATACTATACATTATTGCTTCCCGGTTCAAACTCAAGCTCTGCCCCCGAGTGCATCCTATCTGAAACTCTGAATCATTCGATGGCACTGTTTGCGTTGGTGGCTGCTACTAGTGGCAACAACCCAGCCCGCACGCGCGCTGCAGGCTGTCGATACCTGCAGCGCACGTGCCTCTTCGCAGGCTGGTGCTGGCAAGTGTGTCACTGTTCACCGTGCTATTTAGCTCTATTTAGTATCATGTAGCCAACGGTCCAATGGGACTTCAGCGCTTCAGCCTCAAACTTTCCGACGCGTGTCGTCATCCCTGAGGTAAAATACTGAGTACCACGTCTTCCGACAGCGACACGTCGACCCAACTTCTATGGGATCTAAACTGAGGTTGAACCACAGTACTCGAACCAAGAACGCTTGTTTCAGGGTCATGCTGGATCATATGTTCGCGTACGAGTCGCGGTGGCGGCACGGTACCTGATGGGCCGAGAGCTTCGCGTATCGTCTCGTATCGAAGGCCACATGGCCCGCTGGCATATGGGCCGCATCTGTTCGCCGAGAAGAATAGGGTCAGCTGATTTACGTATCTGGGGTTGCGGTATAAAAGCGGCCAACACCAAGGTACCCTCGAAGTTATCGCCATGATGTTCTCCCTGAGACGGTTTGGGCTGCATGGTGTTTTGTGCATTGCGTCGGTGTCGGCGTCAGTGGCCAGTGGTCTGTTTTTTTCCTGACACGAATTCGGACCTGTGCTTGGTCTGACGAGATCTTTTCAGCGTATTCTATGAACGTGGCAAACTGTCCAGGTGCGTCAGGCCTCTGACGAGTGCAAATGGCCGATACGCTAAACTAGAACTTTGCAAGGCTACACCTTGGGCTCGTTGGTTGAATCTAGCAACGGGTTGACCGCCCGGCTTACCTTGGCAGGTCCTGGTTGCAACGCGTTCGGTCAAGACATCGCAGAGCTGACAATCCAAGTCGCCTACCAATCATCATCTACGTAGGTCTCTCCTCGCCTACATATCCGTGTAACAGTGGAAGCTCACACGCGATAGACTTCGTGTCAAAATCTTTGACACTGCTGAAGAGCACTTTACCATCCCAGAATCAGTCATTGCTAGGCCCTCTGCGCCAGCAGAGTCGTACACGAGTATTTCCGATCTGGTGTTCAACTATGACCCATCTCCCTTTGCGTTCTGGATCACGCGTCGGTGCGAGCCAGATGCGATGCCACTGTTCGACACTAGAATATCCTCGTTACCGCAAACCCCAATAGCACCGCTCAATTCTTCTAGCACGGCTTTTGACGCATTTCCTCTTATATTTGAAGATCAATATCTCCAGGTAAGGTCTACATGCACGATGCACGATGCACATGCGACAGAGTTGGATGATTCCCACATTCCAGGTGGCGTCCGCACTTCCTTATGATACCAACATATACGGTCTCGGAGAGGCAATTGCGAGCAGTGGATTCAGACGTGACATGGGCACTAATGGTGGCACTGGCACTATCCAAACGAACTGGAACCGAGACATCAAAGATCCTATCGACGAAAACATGTCTGTGCTTGCTTGATAGTTGTCTCATCATTTGTTCATCCTCGGATTCAGGTATGGTAGCCATCCGATCTACATGGAGCACCGTTTCAACGAAATTACCAACAAGTCGACATCCTCTGGTGTACTGTTGCTTAGGTATGTGACGCCATTCGAGTACTACGCGAATAGAAAGTTCAATCTATCCAAGCTCAGCAGGAGCCGACATCCTTCTCCAGACTCCACCAGATTCTAACGTGTCGTTCATCGAATATCGCATGATAGGTGGAATCCTGGATTTTTATTTCTTCTCTGGACCGACTCCTTCTGATGTGATCGCACAATATGGAGCTATTATTGGGTATCCAATGTGGCAACCTGTCTGGGGCTTTGGATTCCATCTGTGCCGGTGCGTTCTATTCTGTCTCTGCAACAACACAATTGAAGGCATTACTGGTAGTTGGGGCTATAGCACTATTTGGGAAGTGGAAGACGTGGTTGCACGCATGCGTGCAGCCAATATTCCGCTAGAAGGTCCGTAATCGGTTGTGATCATTGGCTCTGAGTTGTCGTTGTCTCACATGTCCGCTGCCTTCACAGTGCAATGGACTGATATCGACTTGTATCATGCACATCGGGATTTCACAATAGATCCTGTGAACTTCCCCGCGGACGAAGTCGCAAGGTTTGTTAGCGACCTGGTGAGTTACACAGTCGTGGTCATCGGTTGTCAACCTTCTGATGGGTAGCATACAGGCTGCGAGCAACCAATACTGTGGGTTACGGATTGTTTACCAGAATTTATCGAGTTTTTAGTTCTTTTATTCCAGACATCCCAATCGTGGATGCAGCGATTGCCGTCAGTGTTAATTCGACAGACGTGGTTGGTTTCATGCTTTTCGTCCACGAAGCTTTCAGTGATCCTATGTTCTAGCACGATACATTCACGAGTGGCGTAGAGCAGTATGCCCTTTTCTCTGGCCCCTTGTCATACCCTCTGATCCGTTGCAGAGACGTTTGGATCAAGAATCCGGATGGCTCACTTTACATAGGTGAAGTGTGGCCAGGGTATACTGTATGTCTAATTGCTCCGTGTTTAATGGTTCTTAAACTCGGGTCCTTGAAGGTGTTTCCTGACTGGTTCAGTGCGAACGTTCAGTCGTTCTGGACGGGAGCACTGAAGAACTGGAGCGAACTTGGAGTAGGTTTCTCTGGTATATGGCTTGACATGAACGAGGCAAGCTCCTTTTGCCCTTACTCCTGGTAGGTTATCGCTTGGTTTCAAATGTCGCGGTGATAACCAAGGCAAGTATAGTGGAACCGGTGCCAATTTCTCCGCGTTAATACCCTTGGACGAGTCTGGGAGAGTTTTGACGAATTGGCCAGAATGGTATAGTCCGTCATATACCTTTACAAGCGAGCTTCTCAGGTCATCACCAGTTACAACGCGACAAAATGGGGTACGAGTGGAAACATGACCATTGATGGCGTGTCGACCAATTCGTGTACAACGAACTCGACGACGACGACTGTTGTCAAACGAGACATAGCTGCCGGTCAGGAAGTTGGTTTTAACATCAATGATCCACCCTATAAAATCCATAATGGTGACTCAATTCATGACACTCCAAATTAGGCTCACCAGCATTGTAGGTTTCGGGCCTCTCTCTAACCACACACTCGCGACGAACGCTACTCATCAAGGTGGCTATGTGGAACTTGACGTGCACAACATATTTGGACTGATGGAGGAGAAAACGACACATCTCGCGCTGAAGGAGCTCTCTCCAAAAGAACGCCCCTTCTTAATCAGTCGGTCGACCTTCCCTTCCTCAGGGAAGTGGACTGGTCATTGGGTGAGTCATGTTATATCCGATGCCACTCAACCTGTACGATGCACCCTTCCCAGCTCGGCGACAACTATAGCAAATGGCAATACATGTACCTCAGTATCCAGGGAATTCTTCAGTTCCAGATCTACCAGATCCCGATGGTTGGTGCAGACACCTGTGGCTTCTGTATGTGTCGTCTCTTGTACCACGTGGAGAGCCGCCTTTTCACTCTGTATTTCAGATGATAATACGGATGAGGAATTGTGCACTCGCTGGATGCAACTCTCCGCTTTTACGCCATTTTACAGGAACCACAACACCCTCGGTGCGATCCCCCAGGAACCTTACCGCTGGCCCAGTGTCGCGGAGGCGTCACGGACTGTTATCGCGATTCGCTACGCCCTTCTTCCCTACTGGGTGGGTGACGTATGTGCCATCGGTAGAGGTGCCGTAACTGACCACTCCGTACGATAGTACACTCTCTTTGCCAATGCTTCTCTCGCGGGATTACCAACTGTCAGGGCCCTGTTCTACGAGTTCCCGGATGAACCCGAGTTGTTCGCAATCGATAGACAGTGGCTAATGGGTAGGGATATTCTAGTCACTCCCGTGTTGACACCAGGGGCAACGACGGTTGAGGGTATGTAACCCGTCCTAGCCTACATAACGCCTTCACTGATCTCGATGCCAGGCATCTTTCCGGGACGAGGGGACGTTATCTGGCGTGACTGGTACACACATGCTGTCGTGAACGCGACCCCTGGCGACCTCACTACGCTCGACGCCCCGATCGACCACATCAACGTCCACATTCGCGACAACGCGGCGTTGTTGCTGCATCATTGCCCTGCATACACCACCGCTGAGACGCGGGCAGGGCCGTATGCGCTCCTCGTTTCTCTGAGCAAAACAGGGTCTGCGTTGGGCACGGCGTATCTCGACGACGGGATCAGTCCGCCTCCGACGCCGAACCGGACGGTGACGTTTGACGTCGCAAACAGTGTGCTCACGATCAAGACGAGCGGGACGTACGTGGTCGAGTCCAAGTTGGCCATGGTCACCATTCTAGGCGCGACAGGACCTTGTGTGGTCACGGTGCAGGGACAACCGGTGTCCACATGGAATTACAGCGCTTCTACGGAAGAACTCGTGGTGTACGACTTGGCGATTGACCTTGGGGAGGATGGAACAAACATATCGTGGGAGTGAAATATGTAGATGAGGTAATTGACGTCTCTGGGATGCAATGATTCCTTCTGCATCTGCCTTGCGCTCTTGCTCGTTGTGGACTTTAACCAGGGGAAACAAATTGAACACGCTCTTTGAAGCAACGTGAAGGTACACTGCCGCCGAGGGGGCCCCTGTGACTTGTTCCGGCTGGCGCCCGTGACGTGGCTTCGCCGACATGAGTCTCTGCGCGCAGGAAACGAGACTATAGTCAAGGTAGGAATGATGACCATGAGTGCTTGGAACACAAAGACAAGCCGGTAGTAAAGAGGGAGGTGCATCAAGAGGAAACCTTTGGACCAGCCTCAAGAACTTGGTGCCATGACAATTCAATGGAGTCCAACTTCTTGAAGCTTGAAGCTTCACATCACACTGGTGCCGCCTTTGTCTGAAAGTATGGTTTATATGGCTGGCATTGGCTGCACTCCATCCTAGCGTCTCCTAGACCGTACTCGACCGGAGAGTCGGATGACCATAGTGCCAGTGTCCATCACGAGAAGTATGAAAGCATTGCTTGGCCAGGGGGTAGTCCCTAAATAGTACCAAATAGATAGTGACTGGGACCGGTTGATCTGGGTCTATCCGACCAGATCACAACCAATATTAAAGGGAAGTTTGTATCAAACCTGCCATAAATTTGTTTCAGGGCACATTCATACCAACCTATCTCAGAGAAATATGATAATCTACCTGTGCTACCAATAAGAATAAATGTGGGACAAAAGGCATGACCATTAGATGGTACGGGTAGTGACCCGTGACAAACCCTCACCCCCAGTGAAAACTGGGTATGACCTGGTCTAGGGAGAGGTTACCAAATGTCAAACCGACTGAGTGATTATCACAACAAACCAAAATTTGATACATATGATGTAATGTGTGTAGTAGCAATGACACTTAAGCTTATGATCCCACTCCACTGGCAGTTGTGCTATGTCGCATGCTATGTCGCCTCGCCTTGTTGACAACACGTGTTACACATGCCCTCTGCAGCGATCATGCAGACCGTAAATTTACCATGGTCTCCCACCTCCCCCAAGCATTTGGTACACACCAAGAACTATCTGTTTTTATCTCTCACCATTCCTTCAGAATGGACTCAGAGGCCGGGCCTTCCAATCAGCCCAGGAAGTGGGTCTGTATCTGTTGAAAACACTGCAGTGGACAGTCCCGTGTTCTCTCCGAGACCACCTTCTATAGGCACCTGGCCAATGCAGACGAAGACAAACGCATCAGAATCAGAGCCGTGAGGGGAATGTCACTCGAAGCGGCACATCTGATCCTCTTGAATGCTCGGAATCCTCCAAGTTCTCCACCCTCCGCAGCTGGTCCAAGTATCTCTCGGTCGATGCAGTGCACAGCTACCTTGAGGGGATTGGCCAAATGAGCTCGGGAGGCACCAGATGCCCAGCGACGAGTGGGTAAGTGCAAATGTGCTCGCATTAAAGAGAACATTCCTCCACAGGTATGCTTCTCCTTTCATTATTAAAAAGATTGCTAAAATGCTCATATAATCCTTACCAGCGTCTATGAGACAATACACCACCTCCATCACCAAGTCAGCAGCCTTCCTCTCAGCCTTCTTCTCCCTTCTTTCCCCCTCCCCCGTCTCCCTTCTTTCCCCCTCCCCCGTCTCCCCATTGCAACGAAACCCGGGATGGTCATCCCGAACATTTTCCTTCTCGTTCGCCTACTCCTCCACCTCTTTGCCCCTTTCATGAGCGATCACCTACTCCTGTCGTTCCTGAACACTTTCAGGAATGATTTCCTACTCCCCCACCACCCCCATGTCAACGATCGCCTAGTCTTCCTCTACCTCTGAATGGTCCCCTCAATCCCCCGCCAATCCCCAACCGAGAACGTCGAATTCTTTACAACAGGAGGCGTCCACCTAATATTGATATCGGCAAACTCACTCAACTCGCAAACATTGCAAAGCATCAGAATATGATGGCATTTATTAACATTGTTCGCAATGCATCCCTTGAAGACCCTATTGCCAAAATGACTCCCTCTATGCTCACAAGGCTATGAAATCCACCCAAAGAGCCCGTCCAAATTGTTAGTCCAGGCGTTCGACACAGCATCGCGACGTATCTAGCATTGGAGCATGCGTCTCAAAACACATATGAATAGGTCATTAAATCCACTTGCACAAACTTCCCGGATGCTTTTGGAGTTGATGGGTGCCTCAGATTTGGGGCAGTGGAGGATCTCATTGTGATGTACATGGGTGTTGAACCTATCAAGCATGATATGTGCTTCAATTCATGCCTCGCTTTCACCGGACCATTTGCGGATCTTACTGCATGTCCAACATGTGGTACATCTCATTGGAATGAAGCAAAAGCTCGAGGCCAGTAATGGTCGGCTCAAGATCCCCATCAAGACGTTCACCACTCTCCCACTTGGCCCACAGCTTCAAGCATTATACTGTGATCCAGAAAGTGCTCGTGCTATGGCCTATCTACAGACACGAACTTGAGATGTTGTCGATGAATACCACCGATCCCGCAAGATTTTGCTCATTGATGATATCGCGGCCGGCTGGGACTATCTAGGGGCCTACCTTGATGGCGACATCAAAGACAACGATATTGTCGTCATGGTGTCCATTGATGGTGCTCAACTCTATGAAGACAAAGAGTTGGATTGTTGGATCGCCATATAGATCGTGATCAACCTGTCACCAGACAGACGCTATCGCAAGACACATGTCCTTCCTGGCGGTTTCATCCCTGGCCCCAAGAAACCTAAAAATATAGATTCATTCATGGTTGTCAGTTTACATCACCTCTCGGCTCTGTCAAAGGAAGGGTTGACGATCTGGGACTCTTCCCGTGATCAAATTATTTGCTCTGATCTCTACCTCTTGTTCACAACAGGTAATCAATCAATTAGACCTTCCTCATCCTCATTTTAACTGTCGTTTTAGGTGACGGTCCAGCACTCATGCACTGGGATGGTCTTGTTGGCCACTGTGGCAAAAATGGATGCCGCCTTTACTGTGGCATCAGGGGATGGCATAAGGATGGGTGTTCACATTATTACCCTGCCCTTCTTCTCCCAGACAATGCGCATCGCAATAGCAACCACCCAGACATTTCATCATTTCATATCCCTCCTGCTGGCCATACAGATTACGCTTGCAATCTGTCTTATCTTATGTCTGCTCCAAACCCAACTCAGTTTGATGCACGCTGGACTGAGACTGGAATCACGAAAGCCCCACTGATCTTAGGAATCGACCCCGCTCATTCGCTCTTCGAGTATCCCGCATGATTAAAGTGAGTACCACAAGATTTACTTGATCCCCACTGAAACCAACTCAGTTCCAACTTGTGAATCAAGTCATGTTCGGTGAAGTATTGTATTTCACGTGGCTTGCTGTCAGTGATGGTAATGGAGGCTTGCGATTTGCCAATGTTGCTCTTGTTAACTCATTTTCACCCCTTGATAACAACATTCTTCAAGCATCTCATACAACCCTCATCACATGCCACACTACTGACGCAACTCTGGTGATTCCGGTTTGTTACATTGACGCAATGTTCTGTATTGAATACCAACATAACTTTACTCATTTAGGTCCATGATATCATGAGTGTCATTGCAGTTATCCCTTGTACTCATGCGTTACTGGGTGGGGATGGTGAGAATAATTGTGTTTATTTTGTTGTTGAACAACCTGGCCTCACCCATTTCACTGGATGAGATGGTGTGCAAGAGCATGACGATGACGATGACGGACTAGATGTAGAGTAGTGTGTTTCTTGTGTTCTTTGTACACAGAATATATGTGTGCTTCATTAGTCTATTGATCCGCTTGAGTAAAATACATAGTCATGACTACCACAAGGCTGTGGGCAGCTTGCACCTTGCCTACCTAGCTGCTGGTGCTTTCGCGACAGCATAGTACAGTGGTCTCGTTCATTTGCGGGTCCTGAAGGAAACTGGTTTCTTGTACTTTTGGTATTTCTTTTGAGTAGTTAGATGGACAAACAAAGACAATAAAACTCTTACTTGTTCACCACAAAGTTTCTTTGTGGATGGCTCGACATTGTGCATTTTGCTCGTACCAATATGGGGAAAGTCTAAGTCTTTGCTTTTGGGTTCGGTGAGACTGTCATTGTTGGGGTCTAATGCAGATGTTTGATGTAGTCAGCAAAGAATAAAAGCACCAACTTATAAATCTCTCTCTGATGCTTGATAGTACCAAGTGTTGCAGTATTATTGAGCCCAACAAGGGGCAATGCGGAACGGACTACCACAGGAGTTTCTAATGTAAATAGATAGGTTAGTTACAGCGCATATAGAGGAGATACTTACTGCTATTTTCGATTTTAATATCGTCCTGTTTCATTTCGGTAATGCAAGCATTCACCGAAGAAGATACGATTTGAATAACCTAGTAGAAAAGAGTACATGTTTTAGTCAAGTAGATTCAGATTGAACGTACCATTTGTCCCGGATATTCTGGGTTGTGTACAAACACATAGGTATCTTCTGGATGCTTCAGAGGTATAGCAATCTTGATGAGGTTATCGATGGGACAGGCTGGCATATTTGTTGTTGTGGTAACTGATAAGATTATGGTTACGGTTACAAGGATACAAAATATGACCAAACAAATCTAATCTCTTCCCTGAACTCTTATCACATTCTTTTCTGCCCCAGCCCTTTACACTACAATGCATACTCAAATTCTGGCATCGCTGTCTTCTTCCTCTTCTTCTTTTTCAAGTCTTTCAGATACACCTCCACCGCCATCACCACAAGTGCCACCATTGACACAGGTGCCAGTTCCCACACAGATGACACAAATGATGGCACTGCTTCCACAGGGTGTCAACATGCCATATCCAACGGTAAGGCACAGTATTACTAATCTAATTTTGATATGATAGATACTATTTATATGTACGGTGAGCAGCCTATCTTCCCAGGTGGGAGTCCTCATTATGTCAACTATATGTGCGAGCTGCATAATGCATGGAAGCAGATCAAGAAGCTCGAAGCTGAAAATGGTAAGCTCAGGAGTGAGCGCGAGCAAACCAAGAAGCTCGAGATTGAGAATGCTAAACTCATGACTGAGCGCGACACGTTACGGTGAGTCTATGCGCTGAAGTAATATTAATACTATATCTATTCTAGAGATGTCCTCAACCACAACCAAAAAGGCACCATTATCAACCCAGTGCTCTCAACCCCATCACGCACGACATATCCTCAAATCAAGTTCTGGACAGTGGAGGACTTTGAAAAATGGCTCGAAACGCCTGCAGCCCAAGTTGCAAATCGAGGAAAAGAACCTTACCTCGAAGAGGAGAATGGGGACCCAGTTTCTGAGCGGCGCATTAGTGACATCAAGGTGTGTATGCGCAGCACTTTTTGCGAGCTTGTAAACATCAAGCGTGTGCCACAGGTTTGGGGGGAATTGGATACCACTGCACAACAACTATTCCATTCATACATAGAAAAGTCTTACCCTCTTTTCAGATATGGGGATAATGGGTGGAAATTAGATCGATTGGCACGAGGAACATATCCAGCATGGCGAGCTTTCCATCTCGACAAGGACCTCAACTGGAAGACCAAGGAGGAGAAGAAGAATTCTCGGTTGAAGTGCAAGTGTACAGGAGAGAAATCACCACACGTAAAGCTTCAGAAAGGTAATATAACCTAACCATACTCAAACTAACTAACATAGTATTTATCTTTAGTGGAGTCGGGTGCGGTCATCACTGTGGCATCCAATCTTAACTCGACTACTGCCGCCACGATCAGCACAGGACCTTTGATGTCGAATGCAGCTGTGTCTGCCAAGCGAGGGCATGCATCCGGCCCTCAGAATATACCTACAAGTACTCTACTGGCAGGACCCAATCTGGACTCGACTACCGCTGCCACAATCAGCGCGGGACCTTCCATGTCGAACGCCAGCGTGTCCACTGAGCAAGAGCACGTATCCGGCCCTCAAGATATACCTACAAGTATCATACTGGGACCCAATCTGGACTCGACTACTGCTGCTACAATCAGCGCCACAATCAGCGCAGGACCTTCGATGTCGAATGCTGGCCTGTCCACTGAGCAAGAGCACGTATCTGGCCCTCAAGATATACCTGCAAGTACTCTACCGGCAGGACCCAATCTGGACTTGACTACCGCTGCCACAATCAGCATGGGATCTTCTATGTCGAATGCAGGCCTGTCCAGTGAGCAAGAGCATGCATCTGGACCTCAAGATATTTCGACAGTACCTAACAAAGAACCCGAGACCTCATGCAGTCTTGCCAATCAAGCAACTACAGAGTACACCAATCCACTGTGAGTAACTGTATCTCGTGTCGATTATACTAAATCGTGTTTTCAGAGATGCACTTGCAAAGGTGGCTATCGATATGGGGATCACCATCCCTACACCAACCGCAGCGTGTTCGGAATCAGAAAATGTTCCCGGGTCAAGTTCGTCTGCTCCCTTGCAACGGAAGACCACTGGAAAGAAGGTTTCGAAAATGTGACCAGGTCTAGTCCAGAACGGAAGGTAACTAGTACAATACTTTGAGTTCGGGACATCGCCAGTGAATGCGGGCTTATTATATTCACAGAAACCTATGTGCTCATCATTGGCTCAAGACATTCAAAGATACCACAAATGGAACTACTGCTGAATTCAGAGACTATTACAGTTCACTTAGTAAGGAGCAATGCAAGGTAAGTTGTCATTGTCTCATCTGATTGCACATCTGATTATAAGTCTCCCAGGAATATGACAACGAAGCCAAGGATTTGGTGCGCAAAATGTATCATGCTATCTGATCTATCTAAGTTCTGTTGTTAGGTTGCTAGGAAGGCTTGGAACAAGGATGCATACAACGCTCCGATGTATTAAATCGTCGGATTCGGACTCGGACTTGGACTCATTAAGATCGGACAGTCTTTCTGGCATCAGTTCACACACATCACACGCTCTGCACACTTCTCTTCATGACTCCGGACTCATCAAGACTTGGAGAACATTTGCTCGTTTATGCTTACTATATTTATCCATCCCTGCTGGGCCCGCCCCTGCTTTTTCATTCTTCGCACCCTTCCGAGTCAAGGACATTTGAGCACACTCGTTGCTGTTTGTTTTCGCATTCACGGTTGCATTTCTGGAGGGTTTTTGAGGCCATGTGAGTAGGCAGTGCCCAATTATAGCTAGTGTACCAAGCAATAAGATTGTTTTATACATGGTTAGAAATGATGAGATGATAAAGTGAGTGAAATATGCACTAATCTGATGAGGTGTTCAATTGTGATGTATTTAATGTGTCGTGATATGTCATCAGATGGTGAGTGGGTAGATTTCCGGCGCAAGGGATCTGCTCAGAAATCGCAAAATATGAATTCTCGAGGTACATTGAGATTTGGTCATACGTCGTGCTGCCCCGTCATACAGGAACTCTCAAATACTTAACATTTTGTAGGGAGAATATGAGCAGGTATTTACATGCTTTTGGTTCATATACAGCACGCTCTGACTACACCTGGTCATACCCAGTTCTCACTGGGCCTCACCCTCCACACGTGACGACTGTGATGACATCGCAATGACAACAACGTCCTTGTGCACTCCCATCCCTGAGAGGGTACAGAAGCATCGTGCACATTGTGCCTTTGCTTCTGTAGCCCTCACCTCTGCCCTCCCTCACTGCTCATAGTACCCCATGGGTATACCCACCGTGGGTACAGGTTTTTGTGCTATTCCCTATTCGTCATTGCCGTTGGTCACATGCAGCCAGTGAGTCAGAAAACTCAAAATGTTCCATAACTGATCCAAGGGCCATCAGTAAATAATATTCAGGGTGAGTTGAGACCCCCAAGACTCTTATAACTTGCTGATAATTATGCCTACTTATAGGGCCACTCATCGAAGAAAATCTCACCTCAGGTGAGTCGTCATCCTCTAGGTAAGTATGCTTTCACCCGTACCCATACCCACTGCGGGAACCTCTCTCATCCCTTGGCATGATAACGACAACGACAACGACAACCCCGCAGCGTCAACGGCGACGTGATGGCACTACCATGCCTGTACCGCCACTGCCCCGCTCCCACCACTTGATGTGACGACAATGATGTCGACGTGACTCGAATGCACCCCCGCTGTGTCTTTTCGAGCACAACCGCTCATGTATCACCACTGTATCTATTCAAGCACAGCCGCTCGTCCGTCACCCCCGCCATATCTTGTTGAGCGCAACTGCTTGCCTGTTGCCCAACCGTATCTATTCGAGCGCCAGCGCTCGCCCATCACTCCCGCCATGTCTTTTTTAGTGCAACCGCTCATGTATTGCCCACGCTGTGTCTATTCGAGTGCATCTGCTCGCCGGTCACCCCCGCTGCATCTAAGTACTGGTATGAGCAACAATACCCATGATAAACCCTATCCATCCTCTCATCTACTAGTACTGTACTCGTTTATGTATAGTAGTCGATGAAATACCAGTTTACTG
>JBBPJQ010000455.1:0-24316 GCA_038088795.1 Boletus rex-veris
CAGGCAACTGCAACTGATCTGATGCTCAAAGGTAGGCAACTGCAACTGCAGTCCAGTTGCATGACCAGTCCAGTCCAGTCCAGTTGCCAGTCTTTTCACCAGTCCTGGACTGGACTTTGAAACACTATGCAGAGGTTAGCATGGAAGATGTCCATCAGATAGTGGGAGGGTTTGGACGAGAGGCTTTTGGATGCGAGTATGGTGGCCTTGTTGTCAAGAGCGAGGGATACTTTTCTGACATGCTTCCCACTCTTGAGGAGTTCAATTGCTAGGATCATTCCTACTATTTCTGCTTCATAGACTGTGTGATTCTTGTTAGTTCCGAGGTCAAACCATAAAGAGAATACTCAATGGCCAGAGCACCTCATGACCGTGGCACCTCCTATTTTCCCATCCTGTTCAGATCCGTCTGAGTAGAGTACAATGTCTTGATTGGCTTCTTCTTGAGCGTTGAGGCGGATGGCTTCTTCTTTGTTCTGGATGTTGATTTTTACAGGCGGTGACCACTTAGGGCTGTATCAGGTTGGTGAGATGGTCTTGAAGTTTCTTGGGTCTAAGGGGAATGTTTCTAGCAGGCGGTGGAGGGGGGCTTTGTGGTGTTGGTGTTGTCGGAGCGCGATTAGTGTGTGATGGTATAGTGGGTGGTGGCAAGGGAGGGTGGCAAGGTGGAGCGCCACGCATTGGCAGTGTTGATGGATGAGGACCGGAGTGGGGGTGAGGTTAGCATATGCAAAAAGAACATCAGTGGGCAAGGAGCACATGCCACCCGCTATGGCCAGGGCTGCTATGTGCTGTACCATTTCTATTCTTTTCCCCATGCCTCTTGTCCCCCATCTGTTTTGCTTTGTTCCTTGACCCTGTTTGAGGTGTGTTGTGGCCCAGATGTCAGCTGTGTACATCATTTTTGGTATTGCAACTCCTTTGTATAGCTTTTTCATCATTTGCACTCATACTCCTCTAGAGGGGCGTGTTAGTTGTTTGCATGCAAGGCATACTTGGTGCCTTTTCCTAATGTGTATGCAGTGTGGGCATTGAATTGCAGTTCTTGGTCAATTATGACTCTGAGGAATTTGTATGATGGTGATGGGTTGATGATTGTGCCTTGAATGGTGATTGAGGGGCAGGGGGTTGGTAGCATCTTGCCTGGGGCTTGGGGATCCGATTGTCGGTGTCTAGATGCGCAGATTAGTGCTGTCTTTTCCAATTCAAACTCAGCATGGTGGGATTCGCTCCATTGTAGGGCTCCGTCTTGTCGTTCCATAATATTACATAGTTTTTCATTGGCTTCTTTGAACATTTGCCTTGGGTGATGAACACTGTGTCGTCTATGAATCCTAGGCCTAGCTGATCCTTAGGTCTTCCTGTTAATTCATGTAGTGTCCAATATATCTACTAGTACAGGCATATGCAATGTAAATGAACTACATCAAATTTGAGGCAATGAAAACCATATGTCAGTGCCTGCTAGAGATGGACATAGGAAAGAGGGGACTTTCCATTCGAGTGCATCATTGAAGAATTGTTTGACATACTCATCAACCTCCATCTTGCCCAAGCTCACTGTGTCCTCTTCCTTGTTATTGCTGTCATCACTTGGAAGGATGACGATACAGAAGGTTTCCTCAATGTGTTCAAGGAGAGAAAGAGTGGCAGGGGTGCCAAAGGCACCATCCTCCACAAAGGCAGAGTGGATGCATTGGGTGTTTCATCAATGGTTTAGGGAGTCCAACAGAGTAGAATCTGATCAGGACGTTTTCATCGGTAATTCCTGCAAGAGAGGTGTTGCTTCTAAAGCTGGCTGTATAAGCTGTGACAGAGGGGAAGTATTCTCCTTGTTTCTTAGGATGGGGGGTCATTTGGGTGGTGGTCAGCCAAGAAATGGCATTGGCAATGGTATCCTTAAGAACGAAGGATTTCTTGAAGGAGTCAATAAAGTCGGTGAGGGTTCCGAAGGTGATGGTTGTTCCGGAGACAGCCTGTTGCCTGAAGGTGTTTGCCCAGACCAGGGCAGAGCCTTTCATCATATAGGAAAGAACAACTGCAATTTGCTTTGCATTGGTGTCGTAGATAGAGGCATTTACGGTTTGGTAAAAGCAGACAGTGTTTAGCTATTGATTGGCTGTGTCAAGGGATCCATCAAAGGGTTTGGGGTTCCCTAGGCAGAGTTCAGTGGGTTTGGTAGTCATGGGGGTACATGGTGGTGGGATAGGTGGAGCGGAAGGGGGTCCAAAGATACGTCCAGTTAGGGTGATAGGGGTAGGGGAAGGTGGAGTGAGGATATGAGGGATGGAGAGAGAGGCAAAGAGTTGATGGAAGAAGTCTAGAGTGTTGTTGTCCTCCTGTTGGGAGGGTAGGACAACATCTGGGTTAGGGGAGGAGTTTTTGTTGTCGGATGAGGATTCAGAGGATTCAGAGGTGTCAAGGTTTCTAGGTAAACCCCACAGAGACGAGGGGAGTCTGGGTCATTGAGCTATGGTGTTGTGGTACTACAGCGATGGTAGCCATGAGAAGTAGCTTAGATTTTTTGTTACGATTGGTCCAGATCGGAATGAGCGTAGCCTTGAAAGATGGTCCAAAGGTTTCAGAGGTAAAGCGTGCACTTAATGGTAGCACGAAGTCTGAGAAAGACACTCCACTCAATAGTGGGAGTGACTGGTTCAAGGGTTTGAGGAGCTGGTTTAAGGCCAGAGAATAGAGAAAGGTTCAAGGTTCAAAGGTGATGAGTCTAATGCTCGAAGGAGTCTTAGAACAGAAACAAGGTTGATTCAAGGAGATCTAAGCTAGAGTACAAGAGAGTGGTATCTAGGATTTATATACCTGAGTACAAAGGTTAAGAGTAGGTATAGAAGATAATAGAATGTGAAGGAAGGTAGTGTTACGCTCGCCCCTTATTGCTGAATATCTTTTCCTTTTCTTGCTTGTCTTAACTTGCTTGTCTTATCCATTGAACAGGACCTTATCTTATCAAGTCATGTGATCTTATCACACTCGTCACATGTCTAGTCACGTGCTCGGTCACATGACCTTATCCTGCCTTATCACGGCTATGCTCCTCACGGTCTCCTCGTGCTATTCCTCTTGACCCACTTTCCTTATCATCCAATAGCAATAGTCCCTCTTATCTCGGCAGTGCTTATCTTTGCCTCACCTCTCGTGCATGGTAACCAGTAAGCACACTACTTACCTAGTATAGATATACACAGCATGGTCTGTGCACAATTCCCAATAGTATAAGTACTCGTAGTTGTAGTCACTTATACCTTAGTCTTGTTCTCTTGATGTTTCCCTCTTGTTCTCTCTTGTAACCTCTATAGTCCCTAATCTATAAGGCCTCATCAGCCTTCCCTTATTGACATCATCCTTGCCATCCTCATCGACATATCAGACATCACTCATTGCAAGTGCCATATAGCTGAGATGCCTAGCTCAGACACTTGAATAAACAACCATTGTTATAGATAGAACATTTGGTCGTTTCAGGTAGTTACTGATAAAGCAAGTGAGATAAGAGATAAGGAGATAAGGCAATAAGGAGATAAGGTCTCTATGGAACATGGATGAGTTAGCAACGAAGAGAAAGAAAGTCCAAGGATGAGAGTCGAACTATCGAGTACAAGTAGGAGAAAAGAACGAGTTGTAACACAAGGAAGGTGGTGTTGTACTGTTGCTTCAGAGAAGTCCACAGTGCCAGAGCAGTGGCATGGGTCTGGAAGCAGGAGGAGATGTGGTGTTTGAGGCAAAGGCAGATAGAGCCAAGCACCTTGTCGTCATTCTTGTCCCAAGCTTCCTGTTTCTCTACCTTAGTGTCAGCAGGATGTGTCCTTGTTTATTTTGTGCCAGATGCCAGTGGCACAGAGGTAGGCCTTCATGTCCTGGGCCCAACACTTGTAGTTGGTGCCATTGAGTTTGGGGATTAAGTTGAGGGTGGAGGATATTGTTGATAATAGGATCTAAAAGATGACATGTCAGCAAAAACCAATGAAGGGAGTGGAATAATTCCCATGTCGCTGAACACTCAGAGCTTCCAGAATGTAGGGTCATGATGACCTCCTACATCTGTAGTCCAAATGGCGGTTACTCTCGAGCATTGCTGCATCAAGAGTGTCCAGCGTTTCCACACAGGACAGCCAGTGTCCAAAGGTATTCACCATTGAGCAGATGACATTCAGGGGGACAAACTGTCTACTTGAATGTCAGAGCTGCAGGGCTTATAACCTATTGCAACCATGCATACCCAGTGGGATGTCAGGTAGGGGAAATGCCCAAGGACTACCTACCTTTGGTGAAAGATTTCTTAATAGAATATAGTGGTTCAGAATCAAAAGTGATTATTTTATATTCAGACTCAGATGAGTCTTATATACTACTAGGATTTACAGGTCACATGACTATTCTCATGGTTCCTTTTAACAAAAGGAGGGGAAGCCACTCCAATTGACATTGTCACATCTGCAAAAAGGAAATATGGCTGTTGTCAACAGTACCTTAGTGCTTCACATCACATACTACATTGACTACAGTTTTATGGGTTCAAATTTGTCATGACTACCATTGTCTATGTCTATGTAGTAACTAGGACTCTGGGCAGGGAACGGCATGGGTAAACCCACAGGTACCTGTACCTGTCATGCAGGCCAAGGCCAAGGGCCCATTATCCAAGGTCATGCTTATTTCATACTTGTAGGCACTTAATTTTTACATATATATTGTTTATATATCTATAATATGTATATATACCTTACCATTGTCGTTTCGGTGGCATGGGTGTGGTGCCACCATGCCATTGTCACCATCATCTTGCTGTGATGGTGGTGGTGGTGGTGGGGACACATCATTGTCATCTTCTCGCCACAGTGGTGGTAGTGGTGGTGTTGGGGACACGTTATCATTGTTGTTGTTTCGGTGGCACAGGTGGTGCTACAGTGCCAATGCCATCATCATCATCATCTTCGTCTTTTTGCAGTGTGGTATCCATGGCCAAACTGGCACTTGTTGTCGTTGTCATGGAAAAGGTCACCATTGAGGATGGTGGGGAGAGAGGGGATGCTGCACTGGATGAGGAAGGAAGGGCTCTGGGAAGCAGGCTGGCAGCATTTTGCAGTGCTTGAGTGACAGAGACCACAGCCAACTGGCTAGTCACAGCTTGGAGACTGGAGCTGTGGCACTAAGACTGTACACATGATTCTCGGTCTGGTCCGTTGTTGGCCCAGCAAGCCAGCACTCAGCCACAGCTTGTAGCCAGTTCCAAGCCAAAGCTGTGACAATACTACCTACAGGTCTCCAGGCCACATTGACAATACCACTGCCACGATGACACCAGCGATGGGCCTCCAAACTCACTTGCACCACCCACTCAAAATGAGTTAAAACTGAGGCATTAGTTTTCTGACCCTACACCAATCTGAACCTGCCATGTCAACAAGGATGGATGAAAATGAGACTTAGAGGTTAGGACTAGGTGCGAATTGCCTCAGAATCAGTATGATGAAAATAAGGGTAGATTGTAGATTGTTGTAGCCCTGTCAAGACACCTATTTTACTCAATAAAGTCTATGTCGTGCATTGTCGAGTGTGTCATTTATGCTACAGTCTGCTACTCTGACTACATAGCCTGAATAGCATGAGAACAAGAGCTGCTACTTGGTGCTACATATACTATATAGACATGGGGCCATGCTATGTAGCTTATGTACAGGAGGGAAGACAACACATATTACAAAGGCTACATAGACAACATAGTACTATATAGTAATGTCCATTTTTCCTGATGCACCAAAGGGACATGCCATAGACAATCCAACATAAAATCCAGCCATCTGCAGCTTGCCAATCATATTGATGATCAAGCGATCACAATATTTTCTGATGTCTTGGATCTTACTGCGACGGAAACTGCACTATTGGCAATATCAGCCAAATATTTCACAATTGGTGATGGAAGGTACCTAGTATATAATCCTATATAAGAGATTGCAATGAATTATATACTTTATATGAATTATAATCTGATTATAAAGGCTTAGGGAGTAGCGTGGGTATACCCTGGGGTATCTGTGGTCATACCCACACCCATACCCTGACATATACCCATACCCATGGTGTGGGTGTGGGTTTTTGCATGGGTACAAAAAATCAGACCCCTACCCCAGTGTACCCATACCCACAACCCACTATATATACCCATATGGGTTGCTATGCAAGCACATTTTCAGTGCCAATCCTAACTAATGCTAAATCTAGTATTAGAGAATATCATAGATATACCCATGTGCAAAGTTGCTAATCATTGTAGAAAACCTAAGCAATGTAATTTGATCTAGGAACTGCGAAAATATGACTCAAATGACATTGCAACATTCAGGATATACCCATTTGTACCCATGGTATTAATTATACCCACCCCATGAGTGTGGGTATGAGTATGCATATCAGGTGGGCAAACCCACATCTATACCCATGCAGTTGCCTATAAAGGCTTATAGCATGCTTGTTGTTTTAGTGATGCTTGAAGCAAATCACCAGTGGGCAGACACAGTGAAACACATAATGATACATTGTAGTTGTGCTAGCTGGCTTTCCCAATGCCAGAGTTCATCAGGAAAAGTACAAAGTTATGGTAACCCCCTTGTAACATGTCTAATTTATATAATCTGCATAATTATGGAGGCCTTACAAGGGTAGATCTGGTCGGCCATTTATATTGTGTGCATGCCATTGTGCCAGGAGTATCTTTCTTCTCTATTGGTGCCAACATTGTCAGCCTGATGATCATCACTGACACTCAATCTGAATGTAGGTGATTGTAAGGCTAGATTCATTGGACCAGATATACATACAGCAAAATAGTAGGCAATATTTGTTGCTCTGAAATCTGTTATACCAAAAGATAGCTGTTACTCAGTATTCCCTTGTAACATGCCATTGCCAACCAATTCAAGATATAGACTTGTTGAATAGATGAATATATTTGATGAAGGTTGTTGATATGCTTTGATGTGAGACCAAAGTCTCTTCACCTGCAGGGTTAGCAATGCTGCCCACAAATATCATTATGACAGAGATGGGCTTCACCATCAGGTTGTACAATCATTCAGGAAGTGGCAGACAATGCCATTAGTGAAATATCTGTCCCTGACACAAATCCATCACTTGTTTCATGTGTGCCTGTCTGCCTACTTAATCCTGGACAATGAATATGAAAGATTGTCAATTAATCCATCTATGTAGGTTACTGAGCTTCTGTATTATTCGACCCCTCGGTGCGACGGCTTTTGAAAGAAGCCACTACTAACATATTCTCAATGAATTAGGGGGCATAGATCATGACCCCCTCTCACCCAATTTTTTTTCTGTTCTGGATATAAGTTTGTGTCACCAAAGACAGAGATCAGCTTACCAGTTCCACCATAGAAGGAGGTCATCAACAAAGGTTTTATCCTCAGTGTCTCCGGTATCTTCAAACCAATTTACAACAGAGTTGTAGAACTGGCCATGGTTGAAGATTCTGTCCATGACCCTCCAAGTCCCACAACTGGATAGCACAAATCAAACCTGATATCTTCAACAAAAGGTATGCTGCCCTGGCGGTAGCTGAGTGCTCACCTGCACTGTAGTGTATGCAATAGCCCTTGGTTCCACTGTCTTCATTTTGATCAGACTGGCCACATGCTTGTGGGTGTGTCTTTTCCCATGGCAACATCTATAGGAGGGCACCAGATCTGGATTGGAGTGTTCTTCATCATCAGCCAAGCTGGGTGATATAAAGATCAATTTGAAGACCTGAGAAGTGCCAAGTCAACTGTGCAAGCTTTGGTATGCAGAAAGAATATCACACAAAGTAGAAGGGATCCCTTGAATAGTCCTATAGCAGGATTATTTGGGTCATATCTTCCTTCCTTATAGAGAAATTACAGCCAAGAGTTGACTGTGACAAGGAAATCTGGATGCCAATCTTGAATTTTGTTTTAATGTCTGTCCAAGGTGTACTTAGAGAATTGAATAGTCATTCGAATACACTTACTCCACATTATCCCAATCATACTCTATGGGACAGAGGTGTCTTCCTGTACTATCATTATGGAATCCATAATCAGATTTGTTGTAAGGAAACAGACAAGGATTTGACACCTGAACTTCACTTAATCAATTTACTATTGTAGTCCTGAGAACTGAAACATCATCTGCTCGAGCAGAATCTGCTCCATTTGTGAGCTTTGAAACCTTGATTACCTACTTGATAATCACCTGAAAACAAAACAGTCACCTGCTTAACCACATTGTCCAGTGAATTGGCATTGTAGTGATAAGAAAGGGGGTGATGGTGTCCTCTATAAAGAGAGACTGAGAGATGAAAGTGTGGGTGCGAGTATAACTCATCCCAAGGGGTTCTATGAAGGGTGTTGTAGTAGAAGGGGTAGCGGAGACTTTCCAAGTGGGATAAAAGGTGTCCGGAAGTTATCCGAGACGGATGCGAATAGAAATGGGGATGTGAACAATGGCCGGATCATGGATGACTACGGGAATGACAACGGAAATATGGACAGCATACAACAACGACCAACAGGGCCTTTCATGAGTCAGGCAAAGGAGGGATCAAAAGGTAGATAGATTTGGTAGCTAAGACATGACTTTTTATAGTCCAGGGCATACCCTGGACTGTGTCTGAACCTTATCTCAATATGTGACAAGCGGAGACTGTACTTAGTGAAAACTTCTGGGGCTCATGGCTAAACCAGTGGCAAAGTAGAAATTAGTTTTTTAGCTATGATCGAAAATGGTGGCAGTCAAAAACTCATCTGCCCTGTGTCAGGTAGTGACTCAAGGGTAGTCAGTACCAAGTTGACGGACCTGAGGCCACGTACAATGGCAACGCTGTCTCTATACAGTCATACTCATTGATAGCACGAAAGAAGAGGATAAATGAAATACAACAGAAAGACTTCTGTTGCATACAATGCCAACCCGATCAGTACACGGGCACAGATACATCACAACCCGATCGCGGATAAACGGATGAACTTCGGACAAGACTTGGGTGGACATGGGAATGACAGATATCTTGAAGAACGTCTGGCAAAGTCTACCTGTTGACTGAAAAGATGGGGAAAATAGGGGATGTGGGCACAAGGAACCACGAGTTCCTACAGCATTGCCTGGATTTGTGAGCCATTTCCCAAAGTCAGGCAGAGCAGTGATCAAACGTTCATAGCACTTAAAAACCCTGTCTTCTCTGAAAATCCCATAAACAATTTATGAATTGTGCATAGATCTAAATGACTTACTTGGCTGAATGGTTATGCTCCATGCTTTCCATCACACCTTGTCAATCTGCTTTGTCGATCAGATCCTGAATGTTGTTGATGAGGGTCACAAGTCTCCTAACAGCTCTACTGCATTGACACCAGGTACTGGATAATAAGTGTTGTTGTGAGCTTACTACCCAAGCCTGATCAGATCTGGGCACTCTCACCAGGCAGTTGCAGGACTTGTTACAATCTACGACAGATGGAGCATGCAAACTTGTCGATCCAGTGGTATTTGAGACTGTGTTTAAAACTGTGAGAAGGACATACTGCTAAGGATGAGAGGGATAGTACCTACTGCCTTAGTGAAGTGTGGACTCGGGAACTGCCCAGGCAACCCTACCACCACATCTGTTAAGCTGTTCCAGTGAGGGACTCTTTCATAGGCCCATCCTCTAATCACAGCTCTCAAATGACAGCAAAAAAAGGAAATATTTCCTTATGCAGCAAAGTTCACTTGTCAAAATTCCATAGCTCATCCTTCAGCCCATTGTTGTGAGCAGTGCATGGCATGACAAAATCCTATAGCCCATTCCTAAAGCCCAGGAAGTGGCATTGTGGCAATGCCAGGTAACAATTATCAGCTAGCAAGAGTTACATTACTCACCAACCAATGAGCATTCAGCACTGTATTTATTCTGCATACATCCCACAACACAAAAACAAAATGGAAAAAAAGGGAGTCTATAAATAAGAATTAAATTAATTAAATCTTAATATAGAGATTGTTACTGGAGGGCCGCACGGCAATACCATATGAGAGCTGATGTTAGAGTCAGCAAGTGACTTTGCAGATGCTGATGCTGGACCAATGCCACAAACATCAAACCTACTTGGGGCTGGCACATTCAGGGCATGCAAAAAAAAAAGGCAAGGGTGAGGCCTATGATGGCAGAGTGAGTGCTGGGGTCAGGGAGAACATGTGCTGAATACACTCTATTGATAGGTATAAGCACAATGAGGGTATTATTTGGCAGACTGACATCATTTTTTCGCCTTGTCCATCCTTCTCACAATGTATCTTCAATTCCCTTACTTTCCACCTGAGCTCAAACACATGATTGTTCTCTGGCTGAAGGATGGGCCTGATGCTCACTGCTATGCCTTAGTGGCAAAATGTTTCTACATATGATTAGTCATTGTTCTGTACGTACCATGCACATGAGTAGACTCACTGCCCTCTCCAGGCCACAGCCTTTTCTGCACTGCAGTGTTTAGCTCCAAAATGATTGCATAGCAAAAGCTTTTGTTGACTGTTGGCTCGTGAAGCCACCTGCCAATGTGGAGGAGCTGTACTTAGGGCCCTCTGTCAACATCGTCACAGCCACAGATGTCCTCAGACTTTGTTCGAAGATCAGGTCACTTACCATCCTTTTCTCATATAAACAGGTTCAGAGCAAGGAGGCCCTGCTGGAGCCACTTAAGGACCTGAAGTCTTTGAGATTGCTGTACATTGGATTAGTGACTGTGGGGGACCTGAGAGGAGTCATCTACCTACCCAATGTATTTGATCAAGTCACCTATCTCCATCTCACGGCAACAACTATCACCTCATTGATGATTCCATTAGAAATCTCCACTGGCAGGCTCAGCAACCTCACTGACATGTCACTTCACTGGCACATGTCTTGTTCCTGTAATTCAGGCCTGCAATGTCTTTTGGCATGGCATTCTAGCTAGGTACTGGCCCTGTGTTGTTCAAATTCTTCACTATATAGCACTCTTAAGGACAATCTGTACAGATGAAACTTGGCAGATCGGTGGGTTGTTCTGTTTTGGAATTCTCAGTACACTGAGTACATGGCCAATGGAGGGTTTTGGTCCTATGCAGAACAGGTTATCATCTGGAGAAATAGAACAAATGGTAAGTAAGAGTTTTTAGCTGATATATCAGAATGGTACCTGAGTATTGGCTAGCAAGTCCTTTAGCAATTAGTACAGAGATGGAGATCACAGCCTAGCGAAATAAAATTTAGATTGGGGTAGTGGAATGGAAACATGGTCGGTGAAAATAGCTAGCATGCCCTTTGACAATTAGTATTGATGTAAATCCCAGCCTGGAAAATATTCAATAATGGTGAAGTTCATTTTGATGGTTTGGCTATTGATGTAAAGTGGGATTGTGAATGCAAACAACCAAAAATGGGACATATTAACAGACAGATGTAAGATATTGATGGTAGCTTGCATCCCAAAAGCTCCTCATTGTCACTGGAGCATGCTTTTGCTTTGGTGTCGAGGCAAGTGGATATTGTTATGCACAATAGCTTGCCTCTCAAACTAAACAGGGGAGATAATATAATGGAATAGATAAAGAACAAGGGAGACCAAAGCTGACTCACAGCGAGAGGGACAAGGGCAAAGAAATGGTGAGCAAGGAGAGGAAAAGGGCACTCCAAGAATCTTCAACCCCACTGTCACTCAACATGAGGTGGCAACAGGGCGACTCAATGGACACAAAGTCCAGGAGTGTCTCACATGCAACTCAAAGTCAGACATGGAGAAGAAGTGAGTTGGACAAAGCAAACTCAAGTGTAAAACCTTGGGTGGAGGAGTGGAGAGCACTGACAGTGGAGTGCTCACTGTTGAGCAAGGTAATGTTGAGCAAGGAAACACGGTCATGGGAAGATTGTCTCACTATGATGATTACTAAATAATTGAGTTGTCGACTCGACTCATGCACATGAAGGCTTGGTCTGAGCCTCAGCCTTCCTTCTTGTGTCATTTACAAAGAAAGCAGACTAGGACTGGTGACCTTGCCCAACAGCAAGCACCTTCGGGACTGTGTGACCTCATTCAACAGTGAGCACTTTGTGACTGGTGACCTTGCTCAACAGTGAGCACCCCACTGTTGGCACTCTCCACTCCTCTGCACAAGGTTTTACACTTGAGTTTGCTTTGTGCAGCTTGCTTCTTCTCCACATCTGACTTTGAGTCGCATGTGAGACACTCCTGGACTTTGTGTTCATTGAATCGCCCCATTGCCACCTCGTGTTGAGTGACAGTGGAGTTGAAGATTCTTGGAGTGCCCTTTTCCTCTCCTTGCTTGCTATTTCTTTGCCCTTGTCCCTCTCGCTGTGAGTCAGCCTTGACCTTCCTTGTCCATTCATCTATCTCACATTAACACATGATCCAGGTATTCAAAATGGCTATGGCCCTCACGTGTTATCATCCCCAAACCCATGAGCAAGACAGTACATATTCTTCCCACCATTTCATTCAACAAACTAACTACTGTACATAGCGACATTCACATATCTTGATGCTAAAGTGCTGGCATGCTCCAGCGATGGCAAAGAGAATTTTTCAAGCCCTAACATGGACTTCATTCCTGAACTGCACCTTGGCGATGAAGAACTTTGTACATAGGCTGATGGCCACTTCGGCCCAACTGACTGCTTCCAATGGCCACAACTTTATGTGCGAGAATGGGAATTCTCCATTTGTATACTGCATTGAGAAAATCACCCCTTCCCGGAAGTGCTTTCCTGAGCATGGTACACACCAACATTCAACAACCTTCAGCAGTCCCCTGGCATGTCTAAGGAGTATGGATTGCTGAAGGGTTTAGAGTTGTTAGGCCTGCAGTCCCTTCATCATCTTATTTCCAAGTGATATATGCCATGGAAGGTGAATCACAGAAACAAGCTCAATATTGCTGGGAAGTGGCTGCAAGATCTGCTAAGCACCATCACTCTCCTTCGTTCCCATCCTCTCCCCTTTGTTGAGGGTCACCTATGCCCAGCGAACATTTTTAGATCTTTACAGCTTTATGGAATAGTTCAACCTCACATTGCCTCTCCCACTGCTGGCCCCTATCCTGTTTGTAAAGATTGGATGGGATGCTTCACCTGTGACACCATAGTATACAATGAGCTCTTCCTTGCTGGTGTACCTGTGTGGTTGTGCAGGGGCAAGTACAGCATCACGGAATGGACAATCATAAATAAAAAAATCAAATACACCTTTTCAGATGGCATCTGCCATGCCCAGTACAGTGAGCTGGGAAACCCCTTCACCCCTTATCTTTGTCTCTATCATGGCCTGGGTGGCCACAAGTGCCATGATCATATGCAAACCAGATATATTCCATTGTCTGCATGTTCAAAAAAGCTCCAACTCAAGCCCAGGTGAAGAAACAGTCAAAGAAAGGGAAGATGGTGCAGAAGGGAGTGGTGCAGAAGGGAGGTCCCCTTAATCTGCAGTCTGGTATGTACTGTACACCTGTCCCCTGGTGGTCTCACTCAACCATAAATCCTCAGCTGTCACAACAAATGGAAGGAGTTATCAGACAACTCATACTTACCCTCCACTTTCCAGGTGTGGGTGTCAGTGATGAAGCAGTTAGTCGACAGGCTGTGCCTCACCAGTCTCATTATGTTAATATTGGTTATTTTGTCCCAGAGCCCACACTGCTTGTTAGAGCACAAGCTGCCACAAAATGTCAGCAATATGTCATCAACTGGCTCACCATCTGCCTTTACTGGGTCAAGCAAGTCAACAGCGACCCTTCTCAGAAGATCTCCTCCCTGCAAATGTGGCGCAACCTCTTGAACAGTGACCAATTGTCTCAACTGGCAGCTAAGAGTTCCATTCCCACAAAGAGGTGTCAGGCTATATTGGCAGGGTTGGAGGTCTTTGGCCCTGGATGTACCTTCTTCACACTTGAAGGAGAACATCCCCCAAGGAATGCTGTACAATGGCATGATCAAGACATTGATATTGCCACCCTCAGCGACCCTCCTCCCTGCCTCATCTGTGCCATCCTGTGGTAGGTGTATGAACTCAGATTTTGATTCAAGCTTTGTGCCCTTGACCAAGTGGTCATCCCTCAGCTTTGGGAGAAGTATATAAAGACTTACAGAGATGCATTTGATGGCATTTTGCCCACTCCATATGGTCAACCTTTCTGGTGTGCACTCCTGCCCAAGTCTCCTGGTACTCTAGGATTGACAGACCACTTGACATGCTGCATTGCTTGTGTTTCCTCCTTTTAGGCTGGCCAGATGCTCCCCCATCTCTCAATGAACTTCTTCCTGTGAGGTTGAGTGAGAATGTGTGATGGACATGGGAGTTTGGCCAGGTGTCACAGTTGTGTTTGTTTTACATCAAGACTTTCTACAAACATTTTGGCTGTGCTCCCCTTGTTCCTCATCAGTTCCCACCTGAATGTTTTTGATAGGCTTACTGCTTCTTCCTTTACCTCCCCTCCCCCAGACAATAATGTTTTCTTTCAGATTGCATTGTACTTTATGAACACTAAGCGCAATGTCATGACTTCAAATTTCTGCTTTGGTATGAGCAAATGTTGAAATGTCCATTATGTTTCCCTCAATTCTCTCTTTGTTACATTCAGACTGCGGTATACTGGGCGTATTTCAGTTATATTCTCTCCTACTTCAACAGCTGATTAATTCCATCTTTCCCTCAATACCCAGGTCATCCAGCAGGTTGTTTGTGCACCATTCCTAAACCTGGAACACTTCAAGATCTGTGGTACCGGCCTTTTGCAATGTGCATTTTTCCCTCTTTCCTTGGTGAAGAGCAACACTTAATTCATATTTTGTCTGGCATGTGCTTCACCCATGTTGTTGGTGCACAGCCTCCTGGTAGCCGTATGGATACATTAGAAGGGGTGTGTAATCCATGAGGCAACACTGCTGCATTTCTTCAGAGCAGCCTTTCCAGACCCATGACTTCCACTTACCCCATAGGCAGACAATCTGAAGCTGTGTAGTCCTTTTCCCTCACATTTTTGCTTTTTGCACATGTGTTCTCCTACTACTGACTATCATGTTCAAGTGCAGAGAAGACTGCCCCTGCACATTCTCTTCTCAATGAGGACTCAATCAACATCGCTCAACATGCCTGACATATCACACCACACATGCACGGACACTGGCCAGAATTAGCACTACCTTGCATATACCTGAAAAGTGTTCAAGGTCCTCCAGTGAGGTCAGTCTGCAGTCCCTCTTTCATCCTTCTTTGATACCACCCTCTGGATCACAGGTTGAAACCTCTGCTCAGCCAGCCCTGCACCCCCATCCATGGATTCTGCAAGTCAGGTGTGTGTGACTTTCACTTTGTTTCTTGAGCTTTCCTCAACACTGAGGAGGACAGGAGGCTGCCGGGAACTACAGCCAACCTGGCCCAAGCTCCCAACACATAACCTTCTATGAGGGACAGTTACAACTTTCCACTCATGAACCACCAATGGAATCCCAAAACCAGCCAGTGCCTGAGGATGACCCACTCAGACCTCGCATCTGCAGACTGCTAGCGAGATTCCAAGATCAATTGCCCAAGGCCCTTGTATCAACCAGTGCTCCTTATACCACAGCATCAACAGTCTGGCAGGTATTCCTCCATGTTTTTGATTCTTTCCAGACTGAACTCAACTCATTCAACATCGCACATGAATACTGGCACTGATCAACCCATGACCCAGTCCACTTTGTCCCCCATGGGGATTTAGCATCATGACCACCTCCAGTCACCACTCCTGCAGATCACACACCGCCTTGGCCATGGGCTAACATGATGATATGGCGGCTGATGACATGGATGCTGACTGGTAGCCGACAAAAGTCTAACAAAGAAGTGACATGACTTGTCACTGATGTCATTCAAGCTCCTGATTTCACCCTGGAAGAACTTGTCAGTTTCAACACTCAGATAGCTACTGCCCAGTTGGATGCAGCCCAGAAGCAACTGCCCAAAGATCACCCTTTTGTCAGGGACAACTGGAAACAAATGAGTGTGGACCTCATTATACCCACCAGGGAGAAAAACAGTGCAGGAAATTGAACAGCTTTAGCATTGAGGGTTTTTATTATCACCTAATCCTAGAGGTCATACAAGCTGTCTTCATCGACCCCTTGGCCAAACAGTTTCATCTGATGTCTTTTAGAAAGGTAAGTAAGCGAAAGTTGTCATATATACGAATAATGTTGTAACATCACGACAGATATGGTGGTCACCAATCACAGGTGAAGAACAAATTGTGCACAACTAACTATATGAAGCCCTCCAGGCAGCCCTGGACCCTGGATGCGCAATTTGTGATCAACATCATATTCACTCAGTACATTTTAAAAATTATGTAACACATGCCCAACACAACAACTGTAACCCTTAACATCGACCACAAACATCATCATTCACTCCCTCCTCATTGTCCTACACATTGAGTAACAAACACAGCAATGACAGATGAAACTGATGATACTTGGAAAACAGTCGCTGAACATGAAGTACAACAATATTGACATGTCATCATAGTCTAAACAAATTACGCAGGATGATCGCATTCGATTATAACAGCGACAATTCTACCTATGCAACACAATGTCGTGTCATTCATGAATGTTTTCAAATTGACTACCAAAGATTAAACATATATATATATGTTAATCATAGAGATCAAAAGGACAACCAGCTATTGGACTTGTTGCTCAATTTTATGCCACTGAGTCCAAAATCTGCTGCAAATGAGAATTGATGACAATGAGAATGAGGAGTTCAACATATAAGTACACTTACCCATTGTATCCAAACTTCTATCATAACATAGCATAATAGCGAGACAAGTGCGATCAAGATATTCAGTGATGATCACATATCCACCAACAAATTAGAAGAGAAATGTCTGAATAAATGTGAATGATTCATCGAGACAGTATGCTACGTTCTTAGAGAAGAATGAGAAGCGTCAGTGTCAGCATCTCTGAAGACGACAAAACGTGGGAGGCCTGCAAACACTGTCACTAATAAACCATCAAAGTTTGTGAAACGTTAGCAATAGCCCACATACAGATAGAGTTCAATTACTGTCTTGTCTTTCATGCATCAAAGTACTTGATGTCTACGTACCAAAGGGTTCTTGTCTTTTCATTCATCATACATCAACGTACTGCATGTGTATGAGTAATCATTGTGATAGCTTCACCATATGGGTGTGCCCAAAATGCCACTGACGAGTAAATAAATTACACGATGAAACAGTAGAAAAGTGCCATATGTGATGGTGAAAGGAAGACAGCATCAAAGTTTGTGTTGTGAAATATGGCAATGAGATACACTGATCCTCGTGAAAGTTGTTTCCACCAGCTGAGATTAAGTGTACCAGAGCGCAGCTTTGACAAACCAATGATGTAGTGTGTGTCTGAGAGAGAAGGCCAGATGAAGTTATCCAACACAATGCGTACTATACATGGTTTTCCGTACGATCGCTTCAGTATTTTAGTGGTGATCATTCGACTCTATAACCATGCAAACATAGGAGCTGCATTATCTCTTCCATGACAGCGTGATTATGTGCTATGGTTGTCAAGAGACTGACACTCTCTAGATCCAAGAGTGATTCCCTGTAGTTATTGATTCATGTGTGATTGTCTGAATCACTTTCTGTCCAGGAAAGCTCGAATTGGAGTGAAATCATGTGGTTCAGTTTCACTGATGAAGATTAGGATATAAACGGAGATGCAACAAATATACTTACAAACTTCCTGGGAGATGTCGTCTAGTGTTTCAAAGTCCAGTCCAGGACTGGTGAAAAGACTGGCAACTGGACTGGACTGGACTGGTCATGCAACTGGACTGCAGTTGCAGTTGTCTACCTTTCAGCATCAGATCAGTTGCAGTTGCCTGGCTTATGGAAATTCAAAAGACCAGTCCAAAACTGGTTGCAACCGGTGTACAGCCACATTTCCTAATTAGTACTATCACCCCTAATTTATTCAGAATTTCTAGCAATTTATTTCAATTTTATTCACTCATATAGATTTGATGACATTTCTATTGGTCTAATAATGACATGTCAGTTTGAAATAGGTGTATCCCTTAATGGTGTGGACTGATTTGGGTGGATATTAGGTCCACGGAACCCCCTGAGTCTGTACTACAATCCATGTGACTACTGCGAAGTGTCAGTCCCACGGGATAGGGGTCCGACGACCGGTTCTTCAAAAGATCAGTTGCAACTGATTGTAGGACTCATTTGGACCGGTTTTTTTCGGTCCAGTTGCAGGTTGCAGGTCCCTGGGACCTTCCCAGGACCAGTTTCGGTCCGGTTGCCTAATTAGGAAGGTCAAAAACTGGACTGGGCTGGACTTTTAAACACTAATGTCATCCAACATTGTGTGCAATACTTCGCTGAAAATCAAACAGGAGCTATGCATGCTCAGTGGGGACTCCCGTTTCTCAACTTTAACAGCAATTCAATGAACAATAGGTGCTCAACATTGGGAGGAGACACACACAGCAAAAAGAACAATATAACCAACATGAGATGATGCTAAGGGGTAGAGACCAACGATGAGACATGAATAAGGGATCCCTAGAAAATTTAAAAGGCAAATCAGTGTATCTGTACGGAAAGCGTGATGTGCCACCAGTAATTGCATGTGATTAATTAAGTGTCAGGACACGTTTTGATGAAATTGCACAGAACATGGAGCCAATAAGGTACTATTGTACACCCGCAACTTAAATAACAGTCATTCCAACTGAGTGGCATGATGAAGATACGTAAGAAATGATGAATTGCAACATGGTGACTGGAACACAGACCACATAGTACAATGCGATGATCAGCTCCAGAGACAATGTAAGTAACAACGAGCGAGAGTAACAATTGAATGTGATCTTTGTACCTGTGATCTTGGTCAATGAAGAGGGAGGGAAGCAGAAAATATGTCTGCACAACCATGACTGCATAATTCTCAATAGGTGATGATTATTTCTTCCAAAGGGGACATATCTAAAGGATCATTTTCTTCCCAGATAGACCAAGTAATTGTTGCCCCTCCTTCACCTCCTCCTGCTATACCACCCTGGCGTGCCCTGCCAGTGGCTCCTGCTCATCCACAACACCCTCAGCACAAGCATCATGCCCCTTTCCATCCTGGAAATATTTATGGGGAACGTCACAAGCCACTTAAACAGGTACATGACATCGAGCGAGACTCAGATTGGTGCAAGCTAGTCAAAGGTACAGGAGCTGGTCCATCAGATTCACCAGTAGTCCCTGATGGCATGCCCCACTTCCTGACTCCATCGGAAGATGATGTGGAATGCTTGACCAGGGAAGGGGGAGACACTTTGGTTTCATACATCTGCAATCATGCCTCCCACTTGACAAACATTCAAATGTCAACTATCAGGAGTGGACATACTGCAACATACTTAGGTTGCCTGAAGAAAAACAGAAATTATGGCATAAAGCCTGCCACAATGAGCTTCAGATACTTAAGGATCACAAGGTCTATGAGATTGTGGATAAACCCACAAATAGAAAGATTATAAAGAATTAATGGGTCTTTGATGTGAAAACTGATGGTAGAAAGAAAGCCCAACTTGTAGCCAAAGGCTTCTCCTAAGTAGAAGGGATTGATTTTGATCAAATATTCTCCCCTGTTATATGCTTTGAGACAGTGTGGTGTATGCTCGCCCTATTAGCACTAGAGAACTGGTATATTACTGGTCTCAACATCTGATCTGCCTACCACTATGGCAAACTGGACAAAGAACTCTATATGGACTTTTCTGAAGGCTTTATGCCTTCTCATCTTAAGGGAAAGGTCTTAAAGTCAAAGTTACTATGTGCCTTATATGGCCTAAAACAAGCAGGATTAGCTTGGTGGCATGAACTTGACCAATTCATGAAAGATCTTGGCTTCATGCATTTTAAAACAGATGCTGGTCTATTCATCTATCACAAAGGCAAAGAGCTCGTCCTAGCAATTATCTATGTAGATGATGCCATCTTCTGCGGCCCCAATCAAACCTTTGTAGATAAGGTTAAGACTGCTTTCATGAAGAAATGGGACTGTCATGACTTAGGAGAAACATGCAGATTCAACATACATTGAGATGATCAAACTATTAAGATAGACCAATGCAAGTACCTCGACAAAGTCATAGAGCAATGTGGAATGACTGATGCAAAAATCACCAATACCCCTCTCCCTCAGGGTTACTACCCAGAGAAGAATAAATCCCCTGTCAACCTGCAACTTCAGATGTAATTTCAGACAGTAATTGGATCGTTACTGTACCTCATGATCAGTACAAGACCTGACATCTCATATGTGGTTACTCAACTCACCAGCATGTTAGCAAATCCATCAGAAGAGCATATGAACAAAACTCTACATATTTGCCAGTATCTATTAGAGTCTGTTTGGACTCCAAGTTTTTTGCTCATTTAAATTTGGATTTAGAAACATGTGACTTATCGGGATTCACTGGGTCATGGGTCCTTGTGGTGGCCGGCATGTGGGTGTTCTATAGATAGATTGTAGTATATAGGTAATTGCAGCAGCATGCCTTAGAAGCATGGATATCAAAAGTCAGCAGCAAGTTCTATGCCGCCAACACTTGGCACTCATGCTTACCACAGTCATTGTCCAGCTCACTTACTACTACAATCTGCTCTTCCTCACACCAAATGCACCAATCCCTTTCCATACTTCAATACTCACTGATAAAGCCTGGGTACTTGAGCTATAGTAATGAACGGTCACCCAGAGAGAATCCGAATCTTGCTAGGTGTCAAATTAGAGGTCTTTCAGGCTTTAGCAGAAATACTTATCAAGAATGGCATCACATCATCCAGAAATGGTATCTTTGTTGAGGAGCAACTCACCATTTTCCTGCACACTGCTGTCACTGGACTTTCAACACGGCACATCGCTGAGTGGTTCCAACATTCACCGGAAACAATCTCGAAGTGAGTTGGCTCATTTACTTTATCGCATTGAAAATCAACTCATAGTTCTACTAGATATTTCAAACACATCCTATTTGCACTTATATCATTGCCTTTTTATACATCCCAGGTCATCTTTCCTGTTGCTACTACACCAATCCCACTCACTATCGATGGGCATTCTCGCTCCTGATTTTTCAAGGACTGCATCAGTGCAATAGACAGTACTCACATCTGGGCTTTTGTACCTGAAAGAGATCATGCAACCATGCAGAATCGGAAGGAATTCCTATCCCAGAATTGTCTTTTTGTTTATAACTTTGACCTTTTTTTCACCTACGCACTCACCAGCTGGGATGGAGTGACTGCTGATGCAGCTCTCTGAAATTTCACATGTTCAATTGACCTGCACATTTCCGATGGGAAATACCTTCTTGCAGATGCTGGGTTTGGCATATCTGTGACATCCATGGTACCATATCATGGTGTTCACTATCACTTACAAGAATGGCAACAAGCTAGACTACGGTATGTTTGCATGATCAATGCATCCCCCATCTCACTCTTTTTCTCTAGTCCTCAAAACCCTCGGGAACTCTTCAACCTATGCCATGCAGCTCTGCAGAACATCATAGAACACATTTTTGGTGTCATAAAACACTGTTGGCGTCTTCTTCAGATCCCTGCCAAGTATGACATGGATATTCAAGCTTGTATTCCTGCCACGTTGTGTGCACTCCATAATTTTATGTGCTGGCATGATCATGATGAGATATTAAACTCTGATTTCTTTTATGGGTATGAGAACAAGGGGGGGAAACAATGCTGATGGAGATATGGAGGAGGACATCAATGAAGCACTCACTGGATCTCTTGCTGACAGACCCATCAATGCAGCAGAGAGGCGATGAGCAGAGTCTCTGCGAGATCAGATCGCCCAAGAGATATGGACTGATTATCAGCACACTCTTCAACAACGTGGACTCATATAGTGGTGGGGCAGCAGGGCAGCACCAAGTAGCTTGTGTCTCGGATGAACAATATGTAACATGTAGTGTCTAATCATCATGATATTCATACTGCATTTGCAAATAACAAGGGAAAAAAAAAAAAAAAAAAGCTTATCCAACTCAGACATCATGCATGGACTGAAGTTTCACCTGTATCCAGATCCTCCGTGTCTCCATATCCAACATACTACAAAAGACAATGGTCTGATTCACATTCTTTGTGAGATAATCACTGATTGTGATCCTGTCAAGTACAGAGAGCTCAGTATGCTGATTGAGGATATTCACTGCTTGACTGAGATCAGTCTCAGGAACCTTCGATGAAGGTTTGTTGATATCAGCCATCGTGTGTGAAAAGTCCTTGAAAGCAGTGGTGATGTCCTGCATTGCTACACTACTGTCTAATTGTGCTTAAGCAGCAACTGTTGGTGCACAGGAGCATTTGCGAACACTTTCGAATGCTTCAGATGGTGCAGGATCCACTGCTTTCCTTTTCCCATGGCTGATGCTGGTGACATTTGTTCCACCAGAGGCAACAGAAGCTGAAGTAATGCAGTAGCTGGATGGTGTGGAAGGAGGAATGTTGTCAGGGTTAATGTCTTTTGAGGGGGAGGAACTTGAGCCTTGGTCTGAGGAAGCATTGATTGCAGAGGAGAGTTGGTGGAGATTGAGTGTACTTGAGGTCTGGGTCTGTTCCATGGTGGCTGGCTGTTTGGAAAGATGGGTGGAAGCCTTTTTATGGCTACCATCAGTAAATCATGAATTAGCTGTACAGTACTGTAGGACCCCACACAGCATGTTACCCTTGTCACAGTGTCACAAGAAGGTCCCCCCCTGTGCAGTTAGGCCACAGTGCACACAGTGCAGTACAGATTCAGAAACACTGTGCAGTTGGCCACAGTCCATAAGCATCTGTGACCACTGTACCATTTGTACAGTTCCTACAGTTAGACAGAGCTTTTTTTTTCTTGATTCTCTTGCTCGGCTTCCCGACAGTCCAAGTAGTAGAAAAACAATATATTATTTCTAACTACAACAAATGTATATATTTACATCATGTTCTGTTGTCATCAATGCAGTGGTGGCAGGTCATTGTCATTGATATGGTGGGGGGTGGTGCCATTACTGTGTCATCGTCTTCGTCACTGCTGCCATTGCCATCACCGTCATCACTAGGCCATGTCACGCTGTCATTGACGACCTTCTTGTAGTGGTGGGGGCAGTGCCGCAGCTGCATCTTCACCATCATCATTGTTATGGTAGTGGAGATGCTGTTGTGACTGTGTCCTCACCATCATTGCTGTGGCATGTCGTGTCATCGTCGATGACCTAGTCGTAGTGGTGGATACACTGTTGCAGCTGCATCAGTGCCGTTGCTGTCATTGTGGTGCTGTGTTGTGTTGTTGTCGTCAACCTTATGGTGGTGGTGGGGATGCCACTGCGGCTGTGACGATGACCTTGTGGTGGTGGTGGGGACACCATTGTGGCTGTGTCATTGTCATTGTGGTTGCTGCGGTGCTGTGTCATGTTGTCGACGACGACCTTGTGGTGGTGGTGGGGATGCCATGGTGGCTGCATCATTGATGATGGCCTCGTGGTGGTGGTGGTAACGATGCCACAGTTGTGTCATCGCCATCAGTACTGCACTGTGTTGCGTCAACAACAATGACCTTTTTATGGTGGTGGGTATGATGCAGCCCAGGTCTTTGCATGCCATGTCGTCATCAACAAGGTTGTGGTGGGGGCACGGCTGCATCATCCTTGTGCTTGTCATGGTGGTGGTGGTAGTGCCATGGCTACATCGTTGACAATGGGAGTGTGGTGGGGACACCACCACAGCTGTGTCATCATCGTCATTGTTGAGATGCCTTGTCGCATCATTGATGATGGCCTTGTCCTGCGTCATCGCATCGCTGTCATTGTCCATACCGGTGGTGGTAATGGTGGTGGTGACAGTGGTGGTGCACCAGCGATGACAGGGCCATGGTGGTGGTGGTGGTGGTGACATGGCTTTTGCTGCATTCATCCCGGTCATCACGTCCTGTCATCATTAGTGTTTAAAAGTCTGGTCCAGTCTGGTTTTTGACCTTCCTAATTAGGCAACTGGACTGAAACCGGTCCTGGGAAGGTCCCAGGGACCTGCAACCTGCAACTGGACCAAAAAAAACCGGTCCAAATGAGTCCTACAATCAGTTGCAACTGGTTGCAACTGGTCTTTTGAAGAACCGGTCGTCTGACCCCTATCCCATGGGAATCACACTTCGCAGTAGTCACACGGATTGTAGTACAGA
>JBBPJQ010000456.1:0-24293 GCA_038088795.1 Boletus rex-veris
AGGAGGTCGATGACCAGTGCGGAACACGAGGTTGGACGGCCCCCGAGGTCGAGAAGAGGCACAGTCCAATCAAGGCAGACCGATGGGCTTGTGGGCGTGTTCTTCTGTCCCTGCTTGGTAGGTTCGGCAAAGAAGACGAATCCCTGAGGGTGTTTGCGAAGGACCTGATGGCGCTTAATCCCAAGCAGCGGCCATCATTGCTTGAATGGGGCAGGTATTCAGCTCCACTGTTTTCGGACGCTGGGAACATAAGGGATTACGACGCAAGAAAGGCCTTGCGGCGTCGACGGGACCGAATGGAAGTCGACGGAGAAATCACGAAGCCCCCGAATGTGAAGAAGCAGAGACTTGAGTCGGGCCAGTGTAATATGGCTTAGGAATTAAGACTGGGGCACACTGATGTTTCTTGGGACAGTCAAGAGGTTTGCGTTCAAATCAGGTGTATGTACGGATCGTGTATCGGTATGTCAGATTCTATACCAATGTAATCTCATCGCAATCGTCAAAAAAACGTACGGTGCTGTGCAGGCTCCTGTTGGCCGCGTGCGTTCGCAGGCAGCGAGCATCAGTCATCGACCGGGTCCTACTTGTATGTACGACGCTGACGACCCCCTCTAGCTCTGAAGCCATCGCTCGTACCACCTCGTCCCTCCTCCCCATTGGGTTATGAATGTAGACATTCAGCCCTCCATGGCATGCAAAGCTATGACGAAGCCATCGACGCACTTACACGTATGCTATCTGTGATGGAGAAATCCCCTGATCCAACAGTGCGTAGTACGTAGCTTTTCTACCGGTCGATTTGACGTGCGTTGAGTACTTTCTACAGAGATGCGCAAAAACTATGTCTCACCTGAGCAGACGATCAGAACGATTGACGACACGATTCGGCAGATCATCAAAATATGTCCACTCGTCCTCATCGATGTCCGGACGGATCGCCTATGTGGTACAACTGACCAAGTGCGTATATTCAAGGCGGAGACGGCGTTTAAGGAGCTTATCTCGTCGACAACCGTGAGACCGGACAAGGCACGCATCACGCGAGTCGTCTGGAAATGTTTCCAATACGTCATGTTCTCCCACGTATGGGAGGGACAGGAACCATTGTTCCAGGATGTGAAGGCGGCTGGTTCAGTCTGGGATCTGGATCCGTCACCGCTGAACGAAAAGCTATGCAAATTCTGCGGTGTGGTTCGAGACGGCGAGGGGGACTATCGTTGGGACTGGAGCGATACCTGCTGCATAGACAAAACGACAAGCACGGTACTCAACGAGTCTCTCATGTCCATGTACAAGTGGTACGAAGACTCCGCGGAGACGCTCATTTATCTTGGAGATGTAGAATCTCCGTCATCCCTCGGTGACCTCACCAAAAGTTTATGGATGATACGCTCGTGGACGCTACAAGAACTCCTCGCACCCAAAGTCATCCGTTTTTACGATCGCAATTGGAAGCCATATCTCAATGACACACGCACGAACCACAAAGAGTCCCCCGAGATTATGCAGGAACTAACAACTGCCATCCACCTCGCTCCCGGAAGTATTCTTAGATTCAGTCCAAACGATCTCACTGTGCGGGAGAAACTGCGACTCGCTGCGATGCGCAATGCAACTATAGAAGAAGACGAGGCATACTCGTTGATTGGCATCTTCTCGAGCGACATCCGGCCCCACTACGGCGAAAGAGAAGCTGCGCTTGGACACCTCTTGGAAGAGATCGTACCTCGGTCTGGTGACGTGACCATGCTGGCCTGGACGGGCACGTCGTCAACGTACAACAGCTGTCTGCCAGCATCTCTCCTGGTCTACAGTCGAGCACCGCCCATTATCTCGACAATTGATTCTAGTAACATGGAAACACGGACGGAAGGATTAAGAAGGACATTATCGGCCCACAATGCCATGGCCATCTACAAGCGAGTTGCACGTCTCCCACCAGCACGCTTCGCCAACCGCCGCCTCTATCTCCCATGCGTTGTCTTCCCCGTCAAGCGACTCGGCGTTCAGTAACTAGGAAGTAGCCATCTGCAGGGGTATACTTACCTCGCCAAGGTTTCCGGGCTGGGCAAAGTCGAGTTTTCCACCACGGACGTACTTCCGCTGCAGGAACCACGAAAGATCGTGTTTGTTCATCCGTGGATTCGAGATGTACGTGGTGGAGATGGGCGGGCTCTATGGGTGGACGAGCCGGATAGCGACTTGGACTCGGATGCAGACAAACCCACAAACACGGCGGACTCGGGCGACGCTGACTCGGACACGGATGCAGTCTCAACGCCGCTCAGTGCCGTGCCTTCGGCGGAGGTCGATGACGTTACACGGGCGTTGTTGACGATCGTCCGGTTGACCCAACCATTTAGTGCACTGGTGCTTTTAGAGCAGTCGGATGGTTCGTTTAAGCGCGTCGCTTCGGGGAATGAGATCGTTGTGCGCATTGAGCAGGGTTTGGTGTCTTTGAGAGACATTCGGGCCAAGGTGGTAGAGGTGCAGTGAGGGCGGGTGGGGTTGAGAGGTGGGTCGAAGTGAGCCTTGCTGTCCGTTTGTCTGTCTCCTTTGTTGTATGGTTTCATCTGTTTTATGTCGTCGTTTTCCCCCTCATTCTCCCGTGTCTTACTTATGCTAATTACTGCATATGTACAGAAGTTTAGAGGTACCCCGTCATGGACGCTTCCTCCCGCACCATTCACAATTTCTCTTCCAGTTGACAGAAAATGCCAGATAGTAATGACCTAATGGCAGCGAACGAAATGATTAGGATAACAAAGTACTGTCTCACCTCATTGTCAGTCACATGAGGCAAGTTCAGTAGTAAGGGTGACATGAAGTGACCAACGGACGTGTGCGAATGTGCGAGGGTGCCAGACACTTGACTCAGATCTGCTCTCACGAATTCAACCATGCTTAAGGCTCGTTGAACAGCCTTCGCTGAGACTCGAAATGACATGAAACATCCAGATTGTTCGGTTCCGGGCCCCGGCTTTCATTTAGTTGTCGGAAAAGTATAAAAAGGTCAGAAAATGGGTTTATAATTTCTCACCCCTGTTTACTTCTCGCATTAGTACTATGAACCCAAGCAACCGATCGTCCACAGAGCCGCAAGAGGACCCAGGCGCCTCTCCAATTCCATTCCGTCTTCCTGGTGTGAGATTGGAAAGTCGCCTGGACTCTATTCCTCCTTCCGTCCGGTATTGGGCGGTGGATCAGGCACGCGCAGATGCGCCTTGGGTAAGCATGGTAATTCGATTTTGTGCATCCACCACTGACGTGTGCCACCTGAAAGTACCATGACATGGTACAGGCGAACAATCGTTATGAAGAATGGCTTCTTATCACACAGCCACCAGAAGATTATCCAGTGCCTATTGGCAAAAAATACGATGGCAAAAAAATCAGTGAAATTGACGACGGCCTCAGGTATTGGGCGGTTCACTCTGACCGCTCTTCTCGTCCGTGGGTACGTACTTGATCGTGGAATCTTGTTTGAAGCGTTCACACGTGTGAATTTGAATAGCACACATTCTTCGTAAGAGCAAGCGATCGATTAGAGCAGCATCGCGCCGCAACGCAGGAACCTGGCGAGTTTCCTCTCCCTAGTGGAATTAGCAAGAAATACACAGGCATGCCGATCAAAGATATTCCACAAGATGACGTATGGTGGTTCTTGCGTACCTCGAATTGTGACAAGGATTGGGTACGTCATTCCAGTTCCGCATCCCATTCGTAATCTGACTTACCGAACATGGTCCCTGTTCAGTACCAGCCGTTGTATAATGCCAATAAACGTATGCTGGATGATGTTTACAAGTCGCGTTCTCCTGGGTCCGAGCCGATTTGGTTTGGTAAGCGGTACCGAGGTCTCCGTCTGGATCAAGTATGCGAACGCGAGGGTTATATGCGCTGGTGTTATGATTCTCGAAGGGAGGAAATGGGATGGGTATACAGTTCTTCTTATCCATACGCACGAATTTTCATACTTTTTGTTCAATGCAGCTCTATCGATTCAAGGACCTAGTTGAACGTCTTCACGAGTGGCGACGTGCACACCCCGAGCGCAGCGGTCCCCGGCAGCGGAGGAAAGCACCTGACATCCAAAATCCGGTTGGTGAGGCAGTTGGACCATGGGATGACGGGCCAGGTTCAGCCGGAGAAGACTCAGACTATGACAAGGATAGTTTCATTCAGTCAGATGGCGAAGATCCTGAATATACGACGGACAGCGACGAACCAATGGGTAATGGTGAACAAGAGGACGAGGGTGACGAAGACTCTGACCATTCTGATGCGTCAACAAGCTCTAGTGTGCCGATGTCACCATACAAACGTAAACGAACAACTGTGATCCGGTCGGATGAGGAGTCGGAGGATGGTGGCGCATCCTTCGGGAAACTGGGGAAACGATACAGAGTTCCATATGACAGTTCGGAGGAATAGGTTGAAGGCCCTGCCAGATTTTCCAAGCAGATTCGGTAACGTATGGGATGTAAGTGATCTATGTTATACATAACTGATTTCGAAATGTACCTACTGCACGGCGTTGTAACACGTACGCGCACCTGAAATACATACTTGACTTGTACCGTAACGAAAGGGTCAGTAATAATCGTTTCACTCGCGACACTTAGTAACCTGCGCTGCGGACTCGGAGTCGTGTTCACCTACACCATTTGCCGTGGAATTATCGTCCACCTCGGGAATGTGGAAAGACATGGGGAACGGATTGACGGCCCCACCGAACTGAAACAACTGACTTTGCAAAGGAAAAAGAGTCGAACCCTTACTGTAATATGTACAACCATAACTCTTGTGTCGCACTAAGAGTGAAAACAATGAATAGCACATCAATAGCGATTCTACACAACGAGGACGAGTAACTAGAACGAACTAGGATGTATCGAACAAGGCTAGGCACCGAGATGGATATATAGAATCCGCTGATCGAGTGGTACACAGACGGATTTCATCGTCTTGTTTAGCGCAAACGCCGCGCGGGTATGATCCAGACAACCGGACTCGTCCATCATATGCTTATAAAACGTCGACGTGATTTTGTTCGTCTCAGCATCGTCCACCGCCCACATCGTGCCAATCACAGAACGAAATTCCAACAAACTGCATCGTTGACGCGAGATGGATCACCTCGTCTGGGCTCTCCTCGTCGCCAACAATCGTATGACACGCAGAGAGATATGCGAATTGAGGGTTTTCCAAATCGCACTTGATGATTTGTTGGATCGTAAAGCGTCCGTCGTGCAGAGCAAACGCTGACTCGAACGGTTGTGTCCGATTTGGGAGGCCATGGCAGGGAAGGTGGACCCATTCATACTTTCCTAGCTCTTCCACGACCTTGGGGATGCAGGATTCATCTCCCTCCATGCGAATGAATGTGGCGACGTCGCTGACGCGGTGAGCAATGTCATCCAGTTCCGCTCCCACAGAGAGGAGTTCACGCTCGCCAACGGCCTTGGCTTGACCAATCGCAAGGAAACGGCTTCCTGGAGTTTCAGAATTCGATGAATCAGGCCGTCTAGCGCGAATGAGGGCGGTCAGAGTGGGGGTGTAGGATGAGATGTAGAGATTAGGGAGATTCTGTTGACCCTTCCTATATGGCCCAGCAGCGTGGAAAGGGGAACTCTCCGGTGGGGCACCACCAGATGCGCGATTGAGGCAGTCGGGTCGTTTGCAAAAAAAAACGACGATTGGGGAAACGATTTGATCCCAGAGTTTGCGTAAGAAGGCTGCGAGCTCTCTTGTCACGTCAATCCTCAGAGTCGTTGCGCGCATAGTCAAGGTATCCAGATTCTTTGACAGCTCTCGAACACCTTCAAGTGTGATCTGCAATGGAATATGAACGGGGTCACGATCAAGTAAGAGTAAGATGACAAGCACGTCACAGCTATACTTGCTCGCATTGACCATGGTGACAGGTCCCCCACTGGCGACGCATTGGAAATCCGAGAAGAGCGAAGGAAGGAGGAAATGAGAGAGATCAGGTAGTTTGCGAATATTGGTGACAACTCTCTGCATTTCAACATAGCTGTTCTCGTTGATCTGCCCTACGAGAATCGAAGGTATTGCGAATTACGGAGGTCAGACGGATGAACTCATCTGGCAACCCCTTGCCTACCATGCCAGATGCAATGACATCGTCCAAGGGGGAGCGGAGGCGAGTAAGTTGGCTCCAAAAGACACCCCGTCCCTGTTCTAGAAGCTCGACTGCTTTGGGAAGGGAATGGTTACGGAGACAAGCTGAGAAGGCGTCCACGGCAAGGGATGCTGTGTGCTTCCTGAGGATAACAAGATTTTGAGGCAATGATGGGAGAATGGCTAGATATCGAATAAGTAACCGAAGGGAGGTTTCATAAGCTAAAAGTATCGTGGGATGCTGGAAATTTTCTGCCATGCGGGTCCATTCCCTAGCGGTAAAAAGATCACTTGAAGACACAACTTGGGGCATATGCATATGTGCAAGCTGAGCATAGAGATTGAATATCTCCTCCTTGTCATTTAACTGCCTCGACCTTATGAACCGAATATCAAGGTGGAGTGCAAGGTTGCCCAACGACTCTGAGCGGTCGGGATGTCCTTGTGGTCGGAGGTCAAGAGCTTCTTGGCTGAGGACAATGGCCTCGTCGAGGTCCTCCACGGCCGCAAGTTGCTGGTGCCGAATAGAGGGATGAGCCGCGAGGTTCTCCAACGACTTCGACCGACCGGGGTGTCCTTTCGGGCGAAGGTCAAGGGCTTCTCGGCTGAGTGCAATTGCCTCGTCGAGGTCCTCCATGACCTCAAGTTGCTCGTACCGAGAAGAGAGCTGAATCGCAAGATCATTCAACGTCTTTGACCGCTTGGGGTGTCCTTCCGGGAAAAGGTCGAGGGCTTCTCGGCTGAGTGCAATTGCCTCGTCGAGGTCCTCTATGACCCCAAGTTGCTGATACCGAGAAGAGAGACGATTTGCGAGGTTGTGCAACGAAGGTGAGCGATTGAGGTTCCCTTTCGGGCAAATGTCAAGGGCTTCTCTGCCAAGGACAATGGCTTCGTCGAGATCCTCCATGACCCCGAGTTGCTCGTACCGAGGGGAGAGATGAAGCCCGAAGTTGCCCAATGCTGTTAGCCTCTTGGGATGCCCTTGTGATCGGAGGTCAAGGGCTTCTCGGCCGAGGACAATAGCCTGGTCGAGGTCCTCCATGTCGCCGAGCTGCTTGTACCGAGTGGAGAGACACATTGCAAGAATGTTCAATGACGATGACCGATCCGGGTGTCCTTTCTGGCGAAGGTCAAGGGCTTCTCGAGCCGAGGATAACGGCCTCCTCAAGGCCGCGTCTATTCCCAAGCTGGTTGTAGCGATCCCTGAGATGAGTTGCAAGGAAAGTCAACGAGACAGGTCGCATGGGGTGGCTGGGTGGGCAAAGCCCCAGCGCTTCACGATCAAGGATGATCGCTTTGTCGATACAACTGATCCCCCCTCCTCGCTTGAACTTGTCGGCGAGAAAATTGCCCTGTGAATGCAATTACTGAACTGCCAGAACGTCACTTCGCAGCTGGACACGCTGACGAAAAGAGGCAAGTACATTTGGAATCATGCTTGCTCATCGAACTTGATGCAGCACGGTGGTTTGGCCAAAACGCTGGCATGCTGTGCCCCCACGCGCATGGCTCCGATAAGGCAATGACACCCAGCTTCCATCACATGCAAACACCGAAGTCCAATCATTCGTCGCAAGGCTACCCCACGAAGACCTCTTCCGCTCTATTGGAATCGCCCTCGTCCATCGCACTCGATTTCCGAGGCTCATGGTAGCAAAATGTGGGAAAAGCGAGGCGGATTCCGCGCGTTCAGAAAGTTCCCCACTTCTCCAATGCATGACAGGGGAGCCATGGGCATCGACTGAACCACACATCCCCTGATTTCTATGCCTCCATTACGATGCTCGTCGCTCCTTCTATTATCACCAGGTCATCACCGTGAACACGCCTTGGGTACATCCATAAGGTTGTCAATTACGCGTGGGTCGCTGCGAGTGATAACGCTAATGAAGGGAATGATACGGCCTGCTTCGCGGTAAAGCGTGGATAGGGAGCCTTGGACGATGCAAGTGCGACAAGGTAGGCTGATGTTCCCTATCATTCGCAGAGCATGATATCCGACGAACCCTTTCATATTGTCGCGGCTGGGATAACTTCGGACCTAGAGCGAGGATAGGGAAAGGCATGGAGTAGGTGGGCAGGATGCAAGCGAGCGATGGGAATGGTGAAAGCTGGAAAGAAAGAGAAATGGAGGCCGATGTCGACGGAAAGCTATGTACATACCTTGATCCCGCGCGCGTGTGGGGGTAGATTGCCGACCATGATTCTCATGAAATGTTTCTTCTCGTCAGGGTGACGGCAAACATAATAACGCGCGGTGACGTGCATGAGACGATCATGGGAGAAAGGTCACTCGACAACTTGACGAGAATAACCAGCGAGCACCAGAGAATTCTGGGAAGGGGGACGCTGGAACAATCTGACAACTTGGTCTTCACAACGGTTCGACGACTTGAAGGGTAAACCCTTGCAAAGACGTCGACCACTCCATCCCAGCGCCACCCTGGACATAATATTTCGAAATACAGATGCGGTGGACACTTGAATTCTAGATATGCGGGTTAGAATAGACTGACGCACACTTTCTCTCCTCGTCCCGTCTGCGCCTCGCTCATTCTACCATGAATCCGCCTCCGACCCTCCCACAGTTCAGCGCCTGGGAACTTGAAGTCTTCCTCAAGGGCAACTGGTCCACCGCCACATTCATGACAGACTACCTCCCGATCATGCTCTTCCCCTTGCTCTACCTCTCCGCCAAGCTCGTCATGCGTGTACCCATTATCAGGCCAGACGAGATGGACTTTGTCTCGGACGTGGCTGAATTCGACGCGATGACGTGCGTACCCCCTTTTTCGTACGTCATGTACATGGATGGCTAATTACGAACAGGTACGAGGATCCCCCGCCCAAGAACAAGATGGAAGCGGTGTGGGCGTGGTTGGTATGTCTTCATCGCATCGCACCTCGCTGTCGGGCACGTCCTTACAAACGTCATTTACCCAGATGTGATGGATTCACGTCCGTCATGGTGTGCAGTCTACAAGGCTTAGGGTGGACACGGCCTCGGCGACGTTAGATACCAGAATGCATCCCGTGCCCCTCCTCGTCGGCCTTCCATGTATCTAGTATAATACACTTCGGGTCTTTTGTCTCAATCTGTTCCTTTTTACTCCAATGTCATAGTTTTCGAAATCAACCTCTTTTGCCGACCAAGTAAACCGCGTGACTAGCCTTGAAGGACCGGCATCGTGATCTTGGTTTAATTTTGGGTGCCGACAGCACAGTGCTGCCTGTCGCCCCAAGTCGTGCTCGTAAAATGCCCCTCAGGACTCAGGCTGTCATACCGGAAATGGCGTATCGACAGGATGAGACGTTCCCCCACCCAAGTCCAAACGCCGTACAGGTTTGACCGTACTATAAAAAAACAACTGGCGATAGGTATAAGTACCACTGGCCGGCAACGTTCGGCACAGGGGTGCGTATCCCCACGTGCTTGGCGAAGATGGAAGTTATGGAACGGAAGATTGAGCCCATCGAGCTCGATGTGGTATTGTACCCCTGAACAATCCCTTGACTGGGACGGTCAGTGGCGGGTGGGCGAGACGCATCGTGAGACTAATGATCGTCAAATTTCATACCGCTGTTGACGTACGGTAGCCATTCACGAAATTTTCGGTCTCTGTCATTGATGTCACGACGAGCCAATTATGTGATGTGCATGAGCGAGCTCGGATGCTCCAGTCAGAAACGCTGTTCAGAAAGCCTGTTTCCGAGACCGCAATCACGAAGATTGATTGCGCGCGCATAATCTGTCGCGAAGTACCTCAAGTGGATGGTATTTCCCAGACGTGGGAGGGGAAGGAACCAACGCCCGAGGAAGTCAATGTGGTCGATTCGGTCTGGGAACTGGACGAGTCCCCTTTGAACGACAAGCTAAGCCGCCAAATCTGTGCAATGGCTCGTGAAGGTGGTTACCACTACACGCGGACAGACAAGTGCTGCATTGGCTCGTCTATCTGGCAGATATCCTGTCCTCCTCGGAGTTTGGTGCGCTCACAAAGGAGCTGATGAATGATTCGATTCCATTGTCGCGACCTGAAAGGATTCTCCATGACGAGAATGAGTGTACAAAAGCTAGGAGGTTTGAACCAGGATAACCTTTATTGCACAACGGTCCCATTACTGGAATTTAGGACTGTGAATGTAATGCCACTGAAGAAGCCCCGGAAACTCGTCTTTGTGCATCCCTGGCTCCGTGAACTTCTCCGCGAACTTCTTGATACATTCGTGTCGGACGACAAGTGTGACATGGACACAAATGACGAGTCGAAGGATCGTCAATTAGTAATCCTGCTTTCTTGCTGCCTCGTTGGCATCATCGTCCACTTGCCAGGTGGAGGTCCAAGCACGCTCGCATCAGGTTTCAATACTAAGAGACTTCACATGAGTACGGGTTCCGAACTGACCGCAATGGCCACCTCTTGGCATGTGCGGTGTCTCCACCCGGCTCGGAGCTGCGTTCTCGTATTACCTTTTGCACCGAAGCAATTTTAGCAGTCCGTTTTCTCACCACAACCCGTTCTCACCATCATCAGATAGCAGTCACCGAAACAAGGGATCCCCGTTGGAACATTCCCCAAGGCAATTTGGGAGTACTCTCGCGTCTTGGCGTTCTATATCGGGTGTTCATTATTGATCTACGCGTTCCTTGGTGCAACCCATTACTCCGCCGACCACGCCTCTGCATCGCCGTTGGTAATTCATCATTGCTTTCAACCAAGCCGGTTATCAAAGGTCTGCCTAGCCCAATTTGAATAACGACAAGGCGGTGGGTCAAGAGGTATTTTGGATGTGTTTGGTAGTACGTCATTGCATCACCACGCGCTCCTCTGTTGCCGTGCCCGTTCCTCACACGCGTCGTTTTGCTCAGGTTCCGATCAATCCACGATTCACTGATCTGGCCTAGGCTTGACATAGCCCAACGTAATATCCCACACATCCCGTGCACCCCGTCGTCGTCGGTGTTCCCCGTATAACGTACAGGTTTGTTCTACTCCTGTTCACTTTACATGTCATGGTCCTTGCAGCAAACCTCCTTTGCAGACCAAGCACACTCGTAGTAAAGTAGATCCCTAGATAGAATGTCGAAGAACGAAAAAAAAAGGAATTGTAGTGAGTTGTAATGTAGTTATGTTAATTGTATCTAGTACTATGAGTCACGGATTGTTCGATAAGAACATCCGTAACGAAACGCACAGTAATAAGTTAACAGACCAGCGCAGCTGCGAGTGTCTAGAAGGAAACCTGGTGATAAATATAAAATGCCGTCGTCTTTATGACGTGTTCGATTCGGTCAACGTCGTCGCGGGCGTGAGCATCTCCACCCCGCGCGCTCGGCGATAATGTAACGGAAGGCCCAGCCCAACGATGTGGTATTGTTCCCCGACCAATTCCTTGACTGCCCGCATCAACTGGTCGAGACGCATGACGATACTATACGTGATCGACACCCCGACACAAAAGTTCCTGCAGTGTATTTTGGTAATCAATTTAAACAATGCTGTGATGAAAGAGAGGACGTACATATACTGCAGGCTCTCGAGCGTTTCTTCCGTCAACAATTTCGGCAGACCAAAGTCTTCTTCGGATTCTTCATGTACGATATTCAGGCCGTGACGGTGATCGATAAAACGATTGAGAAGTGGACATGGCGTTACTTGAGGAAGAGGATCGCCAGTCCGAAGGGAAGATGATATCAAGCCTAAGCAAGGCGTCAAGAAGGAGCTCTCATCAAGGAAGTGGAGTCTGCGTACTGATGACGGCTAACACGTCTCCCTGGAAGTCCGCATCCGATAGTCGTGTCCGCTTAAGGAACGCGTGCGCCCACGCAGGTTCCATCTGTTCCAAGACCGATGTCAAATGGGACAGTAGGTTCGATATTTGGCTGTGCAAGTCCATTAGCAACGGAATCGGCAGGCCGAAGAAAAACACCACCGCACATCTGGAGCTCCAAAATCCGATGGTATCTCTCAGCGGGCCATCTACCCCGGAGCGAAAACTGTCAGGCATTAGCACAGAATCCTAACCCTAGCGGTTGTTGAGAACACACCTCATACGCGGCGTTTTCTTTTAACATGATAGACCTCTTCAATTTGTTTAGGATAGCGAGGAGGTGCTGGACGATTACAGCTGTCTCACCCTCCCTTCTCGTGTTTGCGAATGAGATTATCGAACAGTATACGGACCCGATATTAGCGATGGTGGTGGCCAAAGCCTTTCGTTCATACAGACGGATGGTCATTACCGGAGGAAGGAACGAGAAGATGCTATACAAGCACTTAGCTATGGTGATATTATTACGAGGGAAAACTTACCCTGCAGCGAATACGCCGGCTATAACGAGGACCATTCGTTTCTGTTCAAAAACATAAGAAAAGGGAGGCAAGAAATTTGAGTAGAGTTTACCCAAGCTATGGCAATTCCGTATCCTGGCGATGATGTTAAAGCAAGATGTGTATCCTCGTACGAGTACCCGAGAACCTGTTGATTTCCGGTCAGATGATAAGCACCAAGATCAATAGAGCCACCTGACATACCAAAGCAGCCGTGACCCATATGATCAAGTTGATCATCGGAGCACCGGGCCAATAAAGACGGAAGAAGAAGAAGAACGGGAAACAGACGAAACATACGGCCGCTAGACCAAAGGGATTTCCTTTACCGGACCCCGCTGAAATATACCTGACGGGTGATCATCAACTCATGTCGCATGCATGAACTCAAAGGGACACGAACCACACCACAGCAGCAATCATTCCTCCAACAAAGGTGCTGATTATCCGTGCTATAAACCCAAAGGTGGTGTCCCCGCGGAATCGCGAGCCCGTAAGCTGTGCCATTACGCTGTTTGGTTTAGTATACTTAAATCTTACAACGCAAGCATGCGAACTCACACGGCCCATGCAAATTTGTTCTCTTGTAATCGTCGTTAACCAATGTTAAATGAGCGTGGTAAATACACATACCATTTGCGAATGCTGCGGATGATCCGAAAAACGACGGCAATGATAAGAGGACTGGAAGTCAAGTCAGTATCCAAGTCGAGGCCACGGGCAGAGTGTCTTACTTGTCAATATCGCGGCTTTCAGGGCAAAAAGAAAATTTCCTCCTCCTATCTTTTTCGCTAGATGGTACAACCAGTTCGCAGAACTTTCTAGTGCGTTTCGGGGAGGTAAAGCATCAGGATCTCGACGGACCGCTTGGCCAAGGTCCGTCAGCGATGCCGGTTCCAAACCAGGAACCATATCTAAGAATCATTTATTCAATCTTTCGATCAGGACTCTACGCACAAATAAGGAAAGAAACATACCAGGGTTCTCGTCGTCATCGTTCTCCATCATCTCGGATGGCCCTTCCCATGTCTGGTACCAATGGATCTTTGGGAACCATACTCTCGGCGCTTCTCTCTCGGTTTCGAGCCGAATTATCTCGCTGAGCTAATAACGTAGATTTTAAACCTTCAAAGGTGAACACTGTAACCCTTCTACGTACCATATCTTGGACACTCGTGGCGAACTGCATCAAATGATACTGATAGACATAGCAATGGAAGAGATGTTTATGAGATGGGACTTCGCGCTCCATCATCGTGTCATCAGCAGAAGTGAACATGACTCGGTAAGGATCGAGGACGGTGAACCTTGAGACAAAACAGTTAACTTTAGCGACACTCGGTTGAAATGCAATAAAACCTTTTGTTATTAATAAACTCGTTCAAATTCAACGACAGCTTGCGATACAGGTCTTCATATTTCTTGATCCTGTCCGTACGAGTGCGCCTTTCCTCTTCTCGACGGCTCATCCAGAAATCAAAGAAGTTGGTCCGGACTGAATTAAGCCAGTCACACACACCCTCGAGTCCATGCTCGCAACTTTGGAGTAAGTCGTGACAGCTGTTGCTTAGTAGCTCGTTGGCCCTTGCGACGTGTGCTTCCGACTCAGGAGGGTACAGGTGCGTCGCTTCAAGGTTGAGGTAATGGAGGCACTCGAAAACCCCTACTGGCGACTCCGTTCTTCTAGCGCGAGATAATTCCGAATGAGGAAGCGAACTTTGAGAGAGAGTGGAGTGATGGAAGGGGGTTTGCCTGAGTGGCACGCGTCGTCGCGGGTGAGGGTGGGTAGTGTCGTGATAACGGTGGTATGGGTGCCTCGTTGCTCCACCATCCGAGTATCCATGGTCATTCACCTTTTCTATACTAGCAAGTTGCTTGTGACCTGGCGACTGAGGACGAGAAGGAGATGGGGAAGTGAATGCAGGTGTCGCAGCGATTGACGGGACGCGAGTAAAGGGGCAGGACTCTTTTGTTGGGTCGATTAGTGTATAATATGCGCTCATGCCGCCCGCCTTCACAATAAGTCCTCTCGTTAAAGAATGAAGGCGAGTGTAATCCGTGGGCGCAAAACGGGAATAAATAATGTCAAACTTTTGCAGACGGACAGCAGACGAAAGCACAGCCAGTGCGCCTTCTGCTTTCCTAACAGCTGTAACGATCGGTGATGCTGTAAAGTCGGAAGCAGTAACATCTTGTTGTAGACGCTGGCGGTGTTCCTTGGTCGCGGAGGCGAGGGAAGACAGTACATCTTGTAGACGCATGATGAACGTGGCTGATCCAGAAGTTGGGAAAAAGCAAAGTGAAAGAATCAGGGAAACGGCTCCATGAATGACTAGCGGCAGAACAACGATTCCTCCAATCTGAAAACGTGTCAATAGTCAATAGTGCATCAGTACGCATTTAGCTGACGGACCGTGTAGTAGGGGTAAGGATACAAAGCAGCTATCGTCAGTGACATGTCTGATCAACGATTTATTAGTAGGTGATTGACGATCCAGTAGTGATAAACGATCGTCTCACCCATACATAACATACAGCTGAAGAGATATGCGAAGGTCAGCGGCCCAGGGGGCATGCGCGATTTGATATACATGAAAACGAAACTTCCAGTGAAGAGAAATACAGCCATTATGATGGTGGGCTAAAATTTCTGCATGTGAACCGCAAGCGGTGACGACGGTCGACGAGGACACTCACGATTGGCTCAACGTACTGGCCAGCCATGATATCTGCGAAAGACGCGGTCGGGTCCTTAGTAGAACGTGCAATGTATGCTACTTTGATGCCCAAACAAGACCAACTGTGAAAAATTTAGTTACCAAGACGCAGAAATATCAAGAGTTGTAAACACTAACGCCCAGCCAGACGCTGCAAATATCAGGATGCTAAGCTCCCGTTGAAGCATGACAATAAATGGTTCGCTCGGAGGAAGGAGAAATGACGCTGTGCGCTCGTCAGCTCGTCAGGTTCGTCGGAAAGGATTGTTTGATAATTTACCTATAATTATGAGGAAAGCTGCCTGAAAGTCCCTCAGAACAAACGAAGAGGGGGAAGAACGGAATAGACTCACCTGTCCCATCAGATTCAGCGTTGTTGGGATTAGGAACAACACGAGACAAATCCAAGCAGCCAAGGCACTTCGTAAAACTGGTTTCCATTTCGACCAACTCCAATTCGCGGGTATCCACTGTAATGTGGGCGGAAGATTGACGGAAGACCAAAATGGGTTTGAGTTGGCAGAGGGCGTTTCTTTAGTCTTGTCTCCACCGTTGAAGGTATCCGGCTGAAGAGTCGAGGTACTGTCCGAAAAATCAGGGACGGAGACCTGAACGTGCCTAAGTGACCTATAACGATCTCTTTGGTGGTCGTCGGACATGGTCTGCTGAGAGGGCTTCGTCACGGATTCGGGGGAGCAACGAACTCTTGATATACAACAGCAAGATATACCCGGTGAACATCGATCATTCAAAGCGCTACATCATTATGCAACGCACTGCAAGCAGGATGCCGGCAATCGGACATCTCCCCAGTCCGTACTCCGTCATGACTCTGTAGCCTGGCCAAATGCGTGCCAACGGAACGCCGAGTAAGTAATTAACGGTGGAATGCTGTTTCTCTACCCACCTTCGAGATCCGCAGAACCGGGCCAAGCTTTTGATAGGGCTGTGGGCCAGGGCTATAGCTTGTCGACTGTCACACCCTGGTTCAATCCCATGATCCCGGCCTTTCTTCGTGTGGCTCCGTGGGTTCGAACTGGCGTAGGAAGCACCATGCTAGATCAGCATCACCTCGCTCAAGGGACCAGGGTGAAAGGCGAAAGGCAGTGTCTACTTGACGACCGAGGGAGGCGGAACGTGTGACAGTCACACTGACTCAGCTCGTGACAAGCGGCCGTCCCTTGCTCCTATGTCAAGTTCCACTAATAGCACATTCATTTCCGCCACCACGACAGTGATGGCACCCCTCCTCCCTTTCCCTGTCTTCTTGTCACTCTGCCACTCTATTTAATTGGCTGGATAGAGTCGGCTTATATCTTTTTTGCCGGCGCACGCGAATTTTATAGAAGTTTAGGATTCGGGGGATGTCACCAGTTGTTCCGGATAACACGGTGATAGGCACAAATGCTTGGCGAGACCCAAGGCAGCCGGTTAGACCGAGTCATTAACGTTTTGGAACGTTCAACCCCTATTGCGAGCTTGGGCATACTACGTTGTTTCTTCCTGTGTTGATTTATTTCATGATCACTGCACGCCGAGGGTGTAGAAGGTATGCAACAGGGCGAATAACCCGCACATCGAGAGACCTCGCCGAGATCTTGCACGCCACCAGCTTGCGTACGTGATAAGGTGACGTCTCGTTGCGAACGGACTGGTACTACATACATAATTGATCAAGCAGGGTAACTGGCACCCGTTTCGTACTCCGCTACCTGACTCACTACTAAAGTTTCGCTGTGTTCAAGTGAACTTGAAAGTTTCGGCTGCTTGGTGATTCTGACGCCTGCCATGCATGCCATGAGACTTGACAAATTCAGACAAAGTCTACGGACGATGTTACGCCGACGTGAAAACCTTGTCTCACCCGCTCGAATACGCCATCAGGACCGCCATCAGCAAATCCAAACACTTGTTTACTACGATGCTGTACAGCGGGTTATGGCTGTCACAGCAATCAAGGTCCCGCCTTGGTCCACTGAGGCGCCGTCACCACCTCCAGCCACCACTGCCTGTGCAAACCCTTAAGTTGTAACACCGTTTGGAAGGGTACGGTGCGGTGCCAGCGCTAGCCTAGTCAGCGCCGGTTGCCACAATTTAACACCGCATTCGTACTACTGTTTGCAAGCTATATATATAGTACACGCTTGTTTGATTCCCTGTTACTTTGATGTCCTCAAAGCAAACCTCCGCCGACCAAGCAACTCTTCAGTTGGACATGGTTGGGAAAAGGCCAATATCACGGACCTGACTGGATGCAGAGCGTCGCATACGCAGCACTGTTCGCCGTTGCCTCGAAGTCCGAGTCGTCCCGGGAACGTGCGCCTCAATCAATAGCATCAACATGAACAGCAAGAATGTCACTGACACAAGTCGGTAGTCTAACAATAAACACATAGCTATAGAATAAGACACCGAGGCTCTGTAGATGCGACCGTCTAAAAAATCTCTAGAGATATGTAGAATGTCCTTGTCTTACGACGCGTTCGATTCCGGCAACGTTGGCACAGGGGTACGCATCTCCACCCCGCGTCCTCGGCGATAATGTAACGGAAGACCCACCCCATCGATATGATATCGTTCCCCGACCAATTCCTTGACCGCGACCATCAACTTGTCGAGACGCGTCATGATGCTAAACGTAGTCGACAAGCCGACACAAAAGTTCCTGGGTGGTGCGTCGTAATATGTTGAAAGAACGTCGTGGTGAAAGAGAAGACGTACATGTACTGCAGGCTCTCGAGCGTTTCCTCCGCCAACACTTTTGGCAGGCCAAAATCTTCTTCGGATTCTTCGTGTACGATATTCAGACCGTGACGGCGTTCCATAAAGCGATTGAGGAGGGGACACGGTGTCACTTGAGGAAGAGGTTTGCCAGTCCGAAGGGAAAATGAGATCAAACCTAACCAAGACGTCCAAAGAGCTCCCGTAAATGAATCAGGGACCACGTACTAATGACGGCCAACACATCGCCCTCGAAGTCCGCATCCGACAGTCGTGTCCGCCTCAGGAACGCGTGTGCCCATGCAGGCTCCATGTGCTCCAAGACCGATGTCAAATGGGACAATAGATTCAATATTTGGCTGTGCAAGTCATCAGCAACGGAATAACACAAGTCGAAGAGAGACACCACACATCAGGAGTTCCAGAATCCGTTGATACCTCTCAGCGGGCCATTTACCCCGGAGTGAAAACTGTCAGGCATTAGCACGGAATCCTAAACCATGGTGGGTGTCGTGACATACCTCATACATGGCATTTTCTTTTAACATGATAGACCTCTTCAATTTGTTTAGAATGGCAAGGAGGCGCTGAACGATGACGGCTGTCTCGCCCTCCCTCTTCGTGTGTGCAAATGAGATTATGGAACAGTATACGGACCCGATCTCCGCGGTGGCGGTGGACAAAGTCTTTCGTTCATACAGACGAATTGTCGTTGACGGAGGAAGGAACGAGAAGGTGCTACAAAAACACTCAACTCAACATGCATGCATTGTTACAAGGGAAAACTTACCTCGCAGCCAATACACCGACTATAACGAGGACAAATCGTTTCTGCTCGAGGCATGAGAAGAGCGAGATAAACAAAATAACAGCTGGATTTACCCAGGCAACGGTTATGCCGTATCCTGGCGAGGATGGTGGAGGGAGATGTGTATCTTGCCACGAATACCCAACAACCTTTGTTCCCTGTCAGGTCACACGTTATCGACAGAGCCGATTCACGCACCAAAGCAGTCGTGACCCATATGATCAAGTTGGTCATCGGAGGAACAGGCCAATAGAGGCGGAAGAAGAAAAAAATTGGGAAACAGATGAAACATACAGCCGCCAAACCGATGGGATTTCCGGCTGATACATACCTGATATGAGGCCATCAAGTCATGTTGTATGCGCGAATGTAAAGGAATACGAACCACATCACAGCACCGATGATTCCTCCAACAAGAGTGCTGATTACCCGGGTCATAAGCCCGAAGGTAGTGTCCCCGCGGAATCGAGCGCCGGTAAGCTGGGCCATTATACTGATTACTTTAAGATACCCAAATCTTAAAACGCAAATATGTCCACTCACACAGCCCACACAAATTTGTTTCCTTGTCATCGTAATGAGCCAGTGCGAAGTGAACATGGTGAACACACATACTATATGCAAAACTTGCAGATGACTCTACGAATGACGGCAACGATAGAATGACTATCGTCAAGTTAGTATGCAGGCCAAGGCCAGGAGAAAAATGTCTCACTTGTCAATATCGCGGCTTTCAAGGCGAAAAGAGCGTTACCTCCTCCCATTTCTTTCGCTATATGGTACAACCAATTTACAGTTTTCTCCAGTGCATTCCGGGGAGGTAAAGCATCGGGATCCCGCCGAACCGCTTGTCCGAGGTCCGTCATTTCTAAACCAGGAATCACATCTAAGAACCATTTATTCTGTCAGAACTCTATACACAACTAAGGTGAGAAACCAACCGGGATTTTCGTCGTCGTCTCCCTCCCCCATCTCGGATGGTTCCCATGTTGACCGATGTATCAACTTTGACCAATGGATCTTTGTGAACCATACCCTCGGTGATTCTCTCTCGGTTTCCAGCCGAATTATCTCGCTGAGCTAATAACGTAGATTTACCCTCTTCAAAGGTAGATACGGTAATACTTCCGCTTACCACATCTTGGATACTCGTAGCAAACCGCATCAAATGGTACTGGTAGACATAGCAATGAAAGAGATGTCTGTGAGATGGGATTTCGTGTTCCGACACCGTGTCATCAACAGAAGTGAACATGACTCGATAAGGATGGAGGACGGTTAACCTTAGAGTGGTGGCCATTAAAACAGTCAACGTTAGCGACGCTCGATTGAAACGCAAGAAACCTTTTTTTGTTGATAAACTCGTTCAAATTCAACGACAACTTGCGGTGCAGGTCTCCATATCTCTTGATCCTGTCCGTACGAATGCGCTTCTTCTCTTCTCGACTCACCCAGAAGTTGAACAGGTTGGCCCGAACAGAACCAAGCCAGTCACATGCGCCCTCGAGTCCATGCTCGCAGCTTTCAAGCAGGTCCTGGCAGCTGTTGCTGAGTAGCTCGTTGGCCCTTGCAACGTGTGCTTCTGGGTGGTACAAGTGCGTCGCTTCAAGGTTGAGGTAATTGAGCGATTCAAAAACTCCTACGGCCGACTCCGTTCTTGTAGCGCGAAATAATGCCAAATGAAGAAGCGAACTATGAGAGTGAGAAGAGTGATGGGAAAGGGTCTGCCTAAGTGCCAAGTGTCGCCGTTTGCGATGGCGGGTTGCCGTGTGGTGATGGACTTGTGGTGGAGCGGAGTGATGGCGGTGGTATGGATACCTCTTGGTTTCACCATCTGAGGATCCATGGTCATTCACCTTTTCTGTATTAGCAGGTGGTTGATCGTGGCTTGGCGATGGAGGACGAGAAGGGGATGGGGAAGTCCACGCAGGTGTCGCCGGGATTGACGGAACAGGGGTGATGGGGAATCTCTCCCTTGTCGGGTCGATTAGTGTATAATATACGCTCATGCCGCCTGCCTTCACAACGAGTCCCCTCGCCAAAGAATGCAATTGAGTGTAATCCGTGGGCGCAAAACGGGAATAAATAATGTCAAACTTTTGCAGACGGGCGGCAGATGAAAGTATGGCTAGTGCGCTTTCTGCTTTCCTAACAGCTGTAACGGTCGGGGATGCTGTAAAATTAGAAGCAGTGACATCTTGCTGTAGACACCCGCGATGTTCCTTGGTCGCGGAGACAAGGGATGACAGTACATCTTGTAGACGCATAGTGAACATGGCTGATCCGGAAGTCGGGAAAAAGCAAAGTGATAGAGTCAGGGAAATGGCTGAGTGAAATATCAGCGGCAGAACAATAGTTTGTCCAATCTGAAAACGTGTAATAGTCAATAGTGCATCAGCACACATTTGGCTGACGGACCGTGTAGTAGGGGTATGGATACAGAGCAGCTATCGTCAGTGACATGTCTGGTCCACAATATGTTAGTAGGCGCTAGATGATCTGGTAACAATTGTCTCACCCATGCAAAGCATACAACTGAAGAGATATGTGAAGGTCAGTGGCCCAGGGACCATGCGTGATTTGATAAACAAGAAAAAGAAACTTCCAACGAAGAGAAATACAGCCATTATGACAGTGGGCTACAATTTCTGCATGTGAACTGCAGGCGGTGATGACAGTCCACGAGGGTACTTACGAGTGGTTCTATATACTGGCCGGTGAAGATTTTTGCGGAAGATGCAATCGGGTCCTTGGTAGAACGCGCAATGTCTGCCAACTTGATACCCAAACAGGACCAACTGTTGAAAATTCAGCTGCCAAGTCGCATATCGAGTGTTGTAGAACACTGACGCCCAACCAGAAACTGCGAATGTTAGAATTCCAAGCTCCCGCTGAAGCATAACAACAAATGGTTCACTTGGAGGAGAAAGAAATGATGCTATGTAATATCAGCTCATTAGGTTTATGGGAACAAATCGCTTGATAGTTACCTATGATGATGAGGAAAGCTGCCTGAATGCTCTTCAGAACAAGCGAAGGCGAAACAAGAACAGAATACTAAACCCACCTGTCCCATCACTTTTATTGTTGTCGGGATTAGGAACAACAGAAGACTAATCCACGCAGCCAATGCACTTCGTAAAACTGGTTTCCATTTCGACCAACTCCAATTCGCGGGTATCCATTGTAATGTGTGCGGAAGGTTTTCGGAATGCCAAAATGATGTTGAGGTGGCAGGAGATGCTTCTGTGGTGTCGTTTTCACCACTGTAGGCATTTGGTGGAAGAGTTTTTTCTTTGCGCGCATTGTCAGCCGAGGTATTGTTCAAAGAATCGGGGGTGGGGGGATGAACGGTGACTGGTTGTGCTTCCTGTGGTTGTATTCTGACATGAAGATGCGGCCTAAGTGATCTGAAACGAACTTTTTGTTCGTCTTCCGGCATGGTCTAATGAGAAGGCTTCGTACGCAGATTGGGGGAGAAGCGGACAGCGACAAAATTTTAAGCCAGTAATGTAAGGTTTTCATTGATCAACTCTTGTATGTAATTGGCAATCTACAAGGCCATCCGTTGCCATGTATGTAGCTGGCCAATCGCGTGCCAACGGATCATGCCCGCTAATGCTTGTAACTTTGCCAAACCACTTCCCTCCGGCATTCCTGGACTCAAAGTCGGTGCACACTTATGTAGCGACAGTGTGAGAACCATCCAAATGACAACAGCATGTGCTAGTGAAGGCAGGAAGCAAATCGAGACATGGATTCCAACCCAAGACAACATAGAGTCAGTACAGACTCTAAGTTAGAGACAGATAATATTATGTTAGGTAGAGAAGGGACAGCAGGGTCTGACAGAGACACAGCAAATCCTCACTCCGGGCCTGCGCTCAGATTTGGTGCTTGGGTCTGGATGGCTCATCGACCAGAACATCCTAGGTAGGTACATATGCTGCTCCGGCGAGATCGAGGATGCGAGCGTCGTCAAAAACGTTTTGCCCCTTAAGCTGCATCGTCCGATAAACTAGCGGCTGGAAATAGAACAAAGGAAATAGAATAGACCCCTCCAAACACGAGTCACGCGGTAACCCCTTGGGCTTGGCGGCTTACCGCACACCGCGCGAGGTTCTAGTACTGAAGGTTCACTGAAAAAGAGCTGTGAGCACGCGGCCAAAGGTGTCCAAGGAAAGAAGACACACTAAGATCATTAAAAAAATCTCGCAGCCGTAAGCCGTCCCATCACGACCAACAATGAAAAGGTATGCGATAACCGATGATGCGATAGCATCAACGACACCCACGTCCATACCAGGGATTCTACGTCGATGAATGATCGTGAATGAGCGAGAGATGCACCATACCCAAATTCAAGCACCAAACATCATCCAGTAATACAGTCCTTGTCCACCGCCAAAGATGACAATCTTTCGGTCAACCAACGTGGCGGTGTGTGCACGACAAGGAGGAGGGACATCGCCCACCCAATGTCTCGGGGTGAGACCACTGCATCGTATCTAATTAATCCCTGAGGCCCGAGGGATCAGCGAGAATCGAGAATATGCAGGACGAGACAACGACCTACTCGTATTGAAGCAATAAATGTCCCCCCAACAACCATAGTCATCGCACCCACCAAACACCCAAGCGACGTTGACGAGCGTGACCACACGTGCGCGCATGTAGTGCATTGGCGTGGCCAATACATGGCCGTACTAGCAGGAGCGACGGGGACGTGGCTGCGATTGTTCCTGACATCCTTTCCTGAGGGGGATTATGGACGGCGTTTGATGGATGGCCGGAATCGGCGTCCGATTAACTATGGCTCCGGGGCGGGCTTTGCAGGTGCGGTCGCGCCCGTCACGCGTCACGGGTCCACGTTGGAGATCCACGCGATTTCCCATGCATTACATAATGCCAAATTTGGTGCAATGTGGGTACACATCATGGGTCCCTCCGCAGTGCGCCTGCTTGTCCTCTGGGCCTTGCGTGTGCGAGTCTTCATTCGCATGGTTCGGCTCCAGGTGAGTCTTTCTCCAGGCATCCATTCTCCGGTTGTCTGAGGAAGCATCGCGGGATAATGCTAGCCACCGTTAGAACACCTCAACCGCCTCTCGGACTAGGAGGCGGTGTTACACTAGTGTTTCAAGACGACCCTGCAATGACCTCCGAGTCGGTTAGGATTCAGTATGTATTCATCTTCGATCCCTTCTTCACGACTGACATACACTCGTACAAGAACCTCCGCTAATGATGCATTCTCGTCAGGGAATCGTCACTCGCGCTGCAACAACGGGTTATTTATGAGTGACAAGAGCATCACATTGTCATCTGGATCGCCCGCGGAAGAGTAGATCGCGTAGGGTCGTTGGACAGCGCAAACTGTGGGCTCCGAGTCGGTAACGGTAAGTCGATGTCGCTCGAGACTATGCAATGCGACGTGGGGGACACCTGCATCCCATTTAGCTTTACCAAGCGAATACCCTAATGTACGGGGCAAGTGACTTAAACTCCAGGGAATTGCAGAGTGATTCGAGGGGGACATGAGAACGATTATGAGTGAGCCATGGTTCGTTG
>JBBPJQ010000457.1:0-24122 GCA_038088795.1 Boletus rex-veris
TCCCCTCACTACCAACCCATTGCGACATCCAAAATTGTAATTACTCATAGATTTGTTCAACAATGTATAGCAGGTTGAAGCACTACTAGTAATTACAAGTTGGCTACTTCTCGGTCCTTTCCAGCAATCCCCACAGCTCAACTTTGTGTTTTTCATCTTTCCACAGACTTCTGAAAACTGCTGTAAGCTCCAAGAGACTTAATTTTGAGGTAGGGTGCAGTGGATGGGTGCAACGAAAGGCAGAGGCAAAGAAGTGAATGAGGGACAAGTGATATGGTGGGAGCGAAGGGAACTGTGCGCTCATGTCACAGAGTCACATGATCTCTCTGAGATACTTCTGGGGTCCTTCCCGGCAATCCCCATACTCAACTTTTGGTTTTTGATTTTTCCACAGACTTTTGAAAACCGCTGTAATCTGAACACAGCCCGAGCCTGTGCTTAATATCTGCTCATGCTAAGTTGGTCATTCTCCGTTCCAGGAATGCCCAAATCACTTGGGCAATGCCAGTGCTACTAGACCCGGGGTGTACTTATTTGGAGTACAGCTATACTCAAGTAGATGATGAACGTTGATGAGGCGACGTAGATCTGGGTGGTTTGAATTCCAGAGAAAAAGCAGGATACACCTACCAGAACATGTCCAGCGACAAGCGAGTACCCGAATATTCCGGTCTGACTGCCTCCACGAAGCAGATTTCGCTCACGTGACCCGCTACAACCCTTTTTGGCTGACCAAAGGTTGTGCTTGATCGTGAACGACGATGACTGCATATCCCATCCTTTCTTCACGGCTATATACTAACCCACATATACGCTCTCAGTGTGGTTCATGCAGTGCCTCATTGGAATTCCCCGTACCTTCGCCGACCCCTCCTCCAGGAACCCTACTTCGCGTCCGGTGCGTCCAATGTCGAGTTGTATACCAACACGCGTTCTATCCGGGGCAACTGCCGTCTGGTGTATCTGTTTCCTCCACGCCACAGACACCCAATGGTTCACATTCAGCTTCTTCCGTTCCACGCAAAGGCCGAAAGATTGGCACACAAGAGAAACCCTTGGAAACTGGATACTATGATCTCCTCGGTGTCCAAATAGACGGGACCACAGAGGACATCAAGAAGGCATATCGCAAGTATTCTTTGCTAACCCGTTGTACTACTCTCACGCGATTCTTAATTACCTGTGGCGTCCAGGACGGCTGGCTATCAAACATCACCCCGACAAGAATCCGGACGATCCCCATGCAGAGGAGCGTTTCAAGCAGATTGCAATTGCTTACCAGACGCTTTCGGATCCGGTACTCCGCAAGAAGTACAACGAGTTTGGTCCGAAGGAGAGTGCCCCAGAAGGAGGCTTCGTTGACCCCGAGGAGGTTTTCGGCGCGATATTTGGTGGCGAACGTTTCCTACCGATCATCGGTCAGATTAGCTTGGCTAGAGATATGAAGACAGCTCTACAAGAAGCCGACGAAGCGGAAGGAGAGGATGGTCAAGACGTGAAACGTGACGCCAAGGGCAAAGAAATCCTAACAGAAGAAGAGAAGGCACGGAGAGAAGAGAAGGAGAAGAAAGCAGCTGCAGAGGTAAATTGACTTTTTTCCTATCCTCGCTGCAACTTCCAATAACTTTGTCAGAAAGCCGAGGCTCGTGCAGAGCGGATACGAAAGCTGTCAGTACAAGTCTTGTTTGGCTATATTTATCTTGTTTAAACTCTTGATAGCGTGGAGAACTTGGATCGCAAACTCAGCATCTTTACCGAGTCAGCGACGGACCCTGATGATGCTGAAGTATCCAACAGCTGGCGTACGATCTGTCAGATTGAAGCAGAGTATGTCTTCTGATCTTCGAGCATTTTCAACATGACGAGCCTTTCCTCCAGCGAGCTCAGGAAGGAATCATACGGAGTCGAGCTGTTGCATGCGATCGGCTTTGTCTACGTGTCCAAGGCAAAACATTTCCTAGCTACCAGCCAGTCATTATTCGGAGTCGGTGGTTGGTTGCACAATGTACAAGGGAAGTATCACGTGTTCAGCGAGACGTAAGTATCCCAGCACACTCTTGTGCAAACATCCTCATCGCCAATAGGGTTTCAACACTTCGTTCGGCTATCGAACTGAAGAGTGTGTTCGATCAAATCCAAGCCGCCGAAAAGGCAGGAAACTTGTCTCCTGAAGAGAAAAGGCGCCTAGAGGAACAAGCTGCCGAGAAGGGTCTACAAGCCCTTTTCAAGGTCTGTCGATCATTCCGATTCTGTAGATCGTCGTTCAACGACCGATACAGGGAACGAAACTCGAAATAGAGTCGGTTCTGCGTGAGGCGTGTGATCGCATACTAGAAGACATGACCGTCCCTCGTACCAAAGCCACCCTTCGTGCCGTTGCGCTGCAGATTATTGGTGAGGCGTATGTAGCGGTGAAGAAAGACCCAGACAACAGCCCGCCGGACGAGAGCGAGTACGTGAGGGTGGAGACCAGGCCGAGTCGCGAGCGAGATCGCCAGCGGGCGACCTAGTCACCCATCGTCATACCTCTCCCTGTATGATATACCGTATTCTTGTTTAGGAACGTAATTCAGTGTACTTGCTGGCCTTTTTTTTCGCTCGGTTGCCTCTCAACAGAAATTGCAATATTGTGGCTAGCTTTGTCTGGCCGCCTTAGGACCTGGAACTTGACAACCAGGGGATGCAAGAGCATCAATCAGAAAGGTACCATGTACAATTGCAGGCACCAACGTCCTTGCCAACAAGAAATATGACCACGTCCAGTCGTTTAGGCCAAAGTCTCCGGATGTAATGACGCGTCGCAAGGTGGTATTTAAGGAGGAGAGTTGCAACTTCGCAGTCGTGGCAGGTACGATCGATCGGGCGATATCGTTCCTCGTTCCTAGCGTAGATCGACAGTGGTTTCTCCTCGGGCACACCACCTGATACAAATGCTTGTACCGTGACTATGCATGGCATAGCCTTATAAAAATTCCCGCCAAGTACAAAAGCAAAAAGACAACACTAGCCACAGTCACAGAAAAAAGTACAGTCAGCTGACTGCAACAGTCTAGATATAGAAGAGGTCCCCAAAAACCGTCTCCACAACAAAAAGTGGGATGAAACACAAAATAGCAGCACACAATACACAATAAACAACACAGACAGCAACGACAGACACCGCATTCCGGTCACGGGTGGACCCCGCAACGATAATTATACGCGCAAAAGAAGGGAGTGAGGATTTTATTTTTCAGAGTTTGCAAAGCTCGAGTTCTTTGGCGTGTAAATCCCTGGGTCTTGGGAGTCAATGGAGATCTCCGAATGTCTATGGCGGACTTCGAAGGGGAATTCTGCGGGGGAATCCGTCACCTTACTGCTCCGCAGACTCATAAGATATTTGCTACAAACAGCATTAGAAGGAACGGAATTGAACTATATCATGAACTTACATCCATGGAGGAATGATGTGACCATGGGGGATGGACCATGGTTCCGATGCATGGTAATTAGGAGGCGAGATACGACCATCAGTCACTTTGCGCACGATCCAGACGAAGCCATTCAGAAGGGCGTAAGTCACAATGCCTACAATGACACCATACGCAATGCTGCAAGATCTCAGTCATATATCTCAACTCCCTGTAAGAACTTACTTGAATGATAGCGGGATTATAAGGATCGTCAAGAAGGCTGGGAGGGCGTCACCAATGTAATCCCAGTTGATGTCACGAACATTGCGGATCATGAGGGAGCCGACAATGACGAGTGCACCCCCCGTAGCCCAAGGGGGGATGGATGCAAATATAGGAGCGAAGAAGACGGATACAAAGAACAGAAGGCCAATCACCACCGCGGTAATGCCGGTCTTCCCTCCCTCTAAAGATGCTCGAGTAACACGAAACATGGAAAGCGAGGTGACGTACCTGCAATACCTGTAGCAGACTCAATGAAAGCTGTGACAGGACTAGTGCCAACAAGAGCGCCCATGGAGATTGAAAATGCATCGACACAGTAGGCGATAGTAGAGTTTTCAAAGTCAAGAGTAACCGGGTCTCGGAGACCAGCAAATTTGGCCATAGAGTACAGGGTCCCAGTGGTATCTAAAATCATTTGTTGAGCTAACGTAAAGCTAATCTAATCAATGATCTCACCCAGAATGTCGACATAGAGGAAGGTGATGAGAGCATACCAGACCTTGCCTTTACCATAGTTATACTAGTACCCTTTATCAATAGTGTCCGCTTATAATAGTGGAAACATGGTTACATCTAGAACATTACCGGTGTGCTTCAGCGGATGCCATGTGATAACCTGCTTGAAGAAATCGAAGAGTTGGTCACCAGCATCAGTGTTGGGGAAATATGTCACGGGGGTTGATCGGGGCCACGAAATGATGGATGTAACAAAAATGCCTATGAGGATCGAACCCTTGATACGGAACATCATCATCAACACAGTCATGATGCTGCGATGCAGGCACAAGTGAGCGTCAAATCGACGACGGTAACAACAAGTTGCGTACCCGCCTGTGAAGACACCTAACCACACGGTAGGACTTCGCAGCACCCCTGTTGCACAGAAATACGGAAGGTCTGGGCTGATCCAATCTGGGATCGGGTGACAATCAATGAGACTAACAGCAAGAAACGTTAGAAATAAATAACGTACCGCTTGAGTCACACCCTCCCAAACCTACCAAGTTAGTCACGTCCCCTCCAATGACGTTAAGACCAGACGCTTCAGGCAAGCATCAGTACCTCCTTGGCAACACGGGAGGAAAATAAGTAATACTCAGGCCAATGAATCTAAATAAAGAAATCCAAGTCCATCAGCTTCCATGTAGCAGAATCGAATTACAATTTCAATGATACGCACGCAATGTAAATACCAATTCCTGCACCCACGGCAAGAACCAGTGACTGTGGCATGATCCGCGCCAGCCATTGACGCAGACCAAGCAAAGATAGGATAAAAAATACCCAACTACGAGAAAATAGTTGGTCATCAATATTTCCAGTGCTCAGATAATTCTAAAAAGTTTGACTCGCACCCTTCTAGGAAGACGGCAGCAAGGGCTTCTTGGTAGGTTATGAGCCCACCACCATGGTAGCCGACTACAGAGTACGTGAACTGAATTGCAACCAATCATCATGCAACGCCGGCCCGAGATCCATAAAACGACTTACGTAGGCGTTTAGTCCCATACCCGGAGCCATGCCCACAGGTAGGTTGGCTAGTGCACCCATGAGGACCGACGCGAGGGCAGAGATGGCAGCAGTGCTAGTGATAAGATCTTGCCTGACTTCCTGAATACAAGATAGATAGGCTTGATCTGTGGAACAGTCGGAACTCTCGCAGACGCAGGGTCCCCCTGATGAAGATATGATCGAGGCATTGACGGATATCTATGACATGTGCGAATGAGACTTTAACTTTCGAACGATTGAAGGGCTCACGATATACGCCATGGCGGCCTGCGTTGCACCGAGGAGAGAACCTCAAAAACAGGACCTGGTAAAGCAAAAGAGTGTGCGCACCCAAGTTGTTATACCGGCACGGACATCTGTCTGGAGCGAGCTGTTAGTGCATGCACATGGCACACGAGTATGAGGCGACCACACCATAAACCGCGAACCTTCTCGTTCGCGAGGATGGCCCGACCCCTCGAGGAGAAACCATCGCCCAACCGCAGAATCGGCAACCTGGAAGAGGATGAGAGATGTGCACCATGAAAGACCACGATGAGATACCTGGGCATTGAGTCTGTCTGCAAAGGTGAGGGTCATATGGGGCAAGGAAAAGGAAGGTGAAAGACGGGGGGAATATATATAAAATGAATGTCGATCCCAGTAAGAGGAGGACCGGGCAAGACCTCGAAGGAAAGGAACAACCGGAAAGACAGACTCGGAAGCTGGGATATAAGTACTTACATATGTTTGGCGACACCGATTCAGTATTCGCGTCATCAATCTGAGATTTGCTGAGAGATTCGATCACATGGTGATACAACGCTCGTATCCACGCACCAATCAAGGTTTAAGTTACTCGGTTGAAACCTCTCCTTCTACACCACCTGACCACCTCGGCCGGCCAGATCTGAGCAGACAGCATCCTGTGCGCAAGCGAATGACGTCGGATGGTAACCACAGTCAGCCAGCGATAAGACGTCGAGGATGCGCTTTGGGCTGTTTTGCATTGACAGCAAAGTAGAGCGCCTGCCAAAAACGCCACTGGAGCGACAGCCGAGTTGCCATGAGCTTTCATTGAACTTCCGCCAGGAGCTTAAATTTATTACGTCTCCGACCAAAAAATCCACAGTTGATGCCTTGCCTTGCCAATTATCGCTGAGTGGCATTTATCTTGCAGGTACGGTGAACACTTTAAAAGTGGACCCTTGAAGTTCCGGCGAGAACGACTGGCCTAGGGTTGCACATGAGGGTCTCACACTCAAAGCTGTGAATATTTTTAATACACGTAAATCGTTTTCTGAGTGACATCAACTCCGACGTACATATATGAAAAACCTCCGCTTCTTCGAATGACCAAACTTCGAGCGCCCCAATGGAAGTTCGAATTCCCTGCGGCTGATCTCGTCCAATCGGCAGCAGTACTAGTAGCGCTTCTTATCACATTCGCCTTCATCTAAATGAACTTACTGCCTCGTGTTTGATCAAGTAATTGTACTTATCAACCATGTGACACGTCATCACAGCAATTTTTCTGAAGTGTCTTGAAATTTTTACTCCTTTTACTCCTAGCCCAAGCCATTGTCAGTCAGCCAATAAATAAAGTGTAATCGGACGATCACCTGAAATGCCCGTTAGGTTTGCACCGCCAACTTCCCTTGCACTCATCAGCGGTGCAGACAAAGGGACTATAGAATGGGGAAAAATGGAACCGGCGCAGCTTGCCCTCCAATCGCCGACGAACCATGCCGGTACTCGGTAAAGGAGCTATACATATCGTGGGCGGCATCGGTGTCCCGCGTTCATATCGATAACCCCGCTAGTATCTGCTTATCGGGCACTTCGCGAGGAGATAGAGGGCAGGAGTGCCCGTGTTCTTTTGTCCACAGCAGGCACATTAAAATTCAATTTGATCTAGAGAGAAAAACTTCACAACGCGAATTAGCGACGTTACAGGGCAACATTGATATAAGCCCAAGGCCTTGACCAGCTCGGATCGTATGACCCAACGCCAAACGAACTATCCGCAAGGATTTGTTGAGCATCTTCATCCAAAAGGCTTACCCATATACCACCACAGCTGGAGCTTCTTCCGGTGACGGCGATCACAACGGTAACCCAAGAGACTTGCGTTGATGGCCCTTCAAATCGCTTAGCAGTGACCATCAACAGTGTGTTAAGCTTCAGCGGCTTTGATCACTGCTCCAGACTCTTTGACATTGCCATGTAAGGTTATGGTTGCCACACTGGAAATAAAGACTTACTTGATGGCAAACTGCCAGGGGAAAAGCCGCGATAACACCGCGTCACCCGCGGATTCGGTGCGCAGAAAGGAGAGGGATATTCGCTTGTGGTATGTGATAGATAATGTAGAGAGCTTTGGTGGAGATAACTTCATGTTTCCCAAGGGGGGTGAAAAAGGAGTCACCCTATGTAGAGCAAGTTCTGGGACAAGATTTGACGGATCAGAAACCTGGTAGACAATCAGTCATAAGTTATCATCGATAAATGAGAGGTTAAGATGCGCTGGCACAACGCAAGTAAACTCAAGGCTGTCCCGAAGAAAAGTATTGTACATGCGAACACGCATGGGCGAAATCCAGAGGAGGAGCTGGTCGCGACTAGGTTATGCTAGAGGCTATTACCGTACATCTTCTCTTCTTGATAGAGACACGCTGGCTTATCCCTGGCATCTGCATATTAGTGGAACGAGGGCACGTGTACAACGAGATTCTCAGGTTTTCAGATTTCCTGTATTGCTGCAATGGAAGGGTGGAGAATCTCTGTATCTCATCGCATGAGCTTCCGCGGTGGAGCCTTGAGCCAAAGACGTGGATGCAACTGGTCAGCCACTCGAGCCAGTATAGATGTGGTGTTCGACACTAGGGACAATAAAACACTTGGTGCTTCCAAGATGTCTTTCCAACTGTCGAGAAGTTAGTAGTGCCCACCTAGGACGCGAATGTTATAACTTGAAGAGTGAGAAAGGCCAAAGATGTCAAAGCACTGGATCTCACGTGGCAAAAGCCACGCGATGAGCCAGGAGGCGTAACACTCTTGTTCAGTCCATCCACTGTCTCCGTCTGCCATTCCCATCGCTCAACATGTCTCACTCGATCCTGGTTCAAAATTCGTCTCTCGCAGCACTGCTACTTTGTACCAAGGGGCCTTGCCAGTCAAATATCTTCAAGAGACATGTAGAGAGACAGGGATCAGGGCAAGGTAACAATTCGCACTGGCCTCGAAAGATTCCAGAACTCACACACCGTTCTATTCCATCCGCAGAAAGAAGCTTCAGCCTCAGCGCGGTACTTTTCTTTTGTTAATCACGTCTGTGATCCCATTTTGCATTGCCGCGTCCTCCCGATGGCGGGTCATGAGCAGAGACAACCAAGTGAACCTGTAAGGAAAACAATGCAATCGCGGCATATATGCAGCTAATCATTGGGTTCTAGTATTGAACTGACATTGGAACTTGACTCCGTATTCATCGAGTTGATTCCAGAACCAACGGTACACGACATTGCACAGCCTTGGGATGACGACGTGCACACCGTTGACGTCCGAATTCTTTTTGTTATCCACACTGGGGTTCGTTCAACCTGTTGCCTTCCAATTTTTTGGAAGGCGAGAGATGGCACTGCTGTTACTCCTTGCCCAGCTACGTCAAGCTGCATTGAATTGGTAATGTTTTATTATTCATTAGTGGCATGCTCTTGCTTATTGGAGGGGGATATATTGTGCAGGCGATATATGCTCTCTTGGTCGATGCCTGTCAAACCGAGTGGCGAGATTCCCTGCTATATACTGTGAATTCTACCGCCTCGACGTGATAGGCTTCCGCCAAACGTCCACTTTCAGTACAAGGGTCACGCCACGGGCCGAGATATCGTAGTTGTAGTAGTCGATATTTTTCGTTTAGATTTTCCTCGTATTTTCCGGCAGCAGGCACGCCCAAGGTAAGTAATCAGGGCGGGGGAAGTTGTGTTTGGGCCAAACATGGGCCTTATTTGTCAGATCGCAGTTTTATTGTTTCGGCCCGAAAGTGGGTTTTCGGCCAATTTTCCGACCCCAGCGCCGCCGCTGCCACCGACAACGACCACCCTACCCTACTTTTTTCTGCTATCCGTAAACTCCTCTTTTTCTCTAAACGCTCTCCATGATATGCCCCGCAACCACAATTTGGGTACTTCCGCCCTACGAAACCGCAACCGAGTCACAAACAAGACCCGTCTCAAGGTCGTGCATGGTAACATCGATGCGGATGCCTTGTCATTTGATGAGGATGAAGAAAAGGCCAGGATTGTCAGCACGGCTGGCGTGGACGCTGAGGACGCCAACGTGAGTCTCCTTTGTGCTCGTTGAGTGTCGTGTCGCCCTTGTTGAACACACCGACGTGTCGCTTTCTGATTGGCTGATACCGTGGGAAATCGATTATCGATGGCTGACTAATTTCACAGGAGCACCACCTCCAGGCGGTCCTTTCCGCGGCATCGCAGCGCCACCAGTCCGTTGGACGCTCCACCCGCGGAGCAGCTGACAAAGTCACACCGGCTCCCGCTGCGTATATCCCCACTCCGGACTCGACCGGTCTGGTTGATAACTATGCCGAGCTTTATCCCCCTAACCGATGGACGCAACCCGATGCATACGTTCGCTCCTCCGAAACAGTTGAAGAATCTATCTCCAGTGGCCTCATCGATGGATTCACTTATTATATGGACGAGCGTGACAAGGAATGGCTTGACCGCAACAATGAGGAAGCTCGTGGTGAGGGAACTAGCGTGCAAGGCGCAGTCTCCGCTTCGGGTGCCACCACACGCTCTTACCCCCAGCGAAGCGCAAAAGCAAAGGGAAAGGAGCCGGAGTCTGCCCAAGCCGTTTCAATCACGGAAGACGAGTTCGAGTTGGTAATGGGCATTTTCGAGAAATCAACCCATGACAAGACTGAATTTCTGCATCATGTATGTCACGCTGCCCAACGCGGATGAACCATATACTGACTGGTCATCTGGCTCTAGGGGCTGGAGTCCGGAATGACTTTCCCGCCTTTTTCGGATTATCAAGAAGTTTTTTCAGCACCGCTACCTCCCTCCCTGTTCGCCAGCTTTATTGTACCAACCTGGATATCACCGCCAGCACAATCACTCCGTTTGGCCAAGGCCATCTATCCGTATTGGAGAGAACGCCGGGTCGAAAGAGGTGGCCATCGCATAATTCCAACTCTGAATGTGGGTACCCGCTCACACTCCGTTCCCTGTCTCTGACATACATATATCTAGTACGACGAGGCGGACGTTACCAACGAATCATACATATGCTTCCGCCGTCGCGAAATCAAGTCCGTGCGAAAGACGCGAGCATCACAGGCAACATCTTCGGACAAGCTTTTGCGTTTACAATCCGAGCTCGCACAATCATTGGAACTCGCAAAGACACTTGTGGCGCGCGAAAACTTAAAGAAAGAAAACGTGCAACAAGTCGTACAGGTCTGGGAGAAAAGGCTCGAATTCGCAGAGCTAAAACGCAAGTTCACTGCTTTGGGAACGAAGGAGGACGAGGAACTATTGCACGAGAAAGAGCGTGTCGTGAAGAAGCCGAGGGTGGAAACAACCAAGTATGATAGAGTATTTCGCGGTCTTTTGACGTTGATTGACCCTCCCTCCCTTCAGCCGTATCACTGGCCTGAGGATCCGCACCAGAGAGAGTGGCGATTCTGGTACTCCATCTCTCCAAACCGAAGCCGCTATCCGCCCGAGAGAGCGTCTGGGCCTCATCAACGCTGCGATCGAACGCGATCTCACACGGCGCAAAGAAAGGGATCACGGCTACGAAGATATTCTCGAGGTAGGCGTGATTGACCCCTCTGCAAACATTCTGACTCAATGTGTTTTTCAGAACTCGTATCAGCGTCCGTCATTCCCTTACACCCGCCGATATTGGAAGGCCATCCCTCCTTTGCCACGGCCATCGTCAGCGGACGCTGATTCAGAGGAGAGGGGAAACGAACATCTCCGCTACCTTCGTCGTCGTATAACGCGGTCCGGTAACACTACGGTTGATCGACGAGATGCGTTTTGCCGAAGACATGGTTTCTCTCCCACTCTACATCAATCCCATCGCAGCTTCGGTCGACCCTTGGAAGAGGGTGTTGATGAGAACGATGAAGAAATGCGGAGGCTGCGAGAGCGGTGGCGGTTTGATGAAGACGACGACCCGATAGTGGCACCGGAAGGCATCGATGAACAGGATCGCGTCCTCATCGACGACTTTTCTCCCAAATATCTTCGTCATATGATGACACTGCTTACAGAAACAGACCAACAGCACATTAATAACGACGCGACACTTATTCTCGTTTCGACGGAAGGTCGTCAGCAATCAGTCCTTCCCTTCAGGACTGGTACACAACAACCATTTATTCGCAGAGATTCACAGACCCCACGTGCATTTGCGAATGGCATGTCGCAGCTTGCCGCATCACGGCAAATACCACTTTCGGCAGTCCCTAATGGGGTTCCTATCGCGATGCAGACGCATATCAAGGCACTGCAACCCCAGTCCGCCACCCCCCGTATCTCTCATAGTCCAGCTTTGCGCCCCCCTGGACCACCTCAGATAATGAACATGATCTCGACAATTCCATCTTCTCAGACTCCCCCACTGCACGGTTCTACTTTGACCACTGCACCGGCGAATGGCACCATCGGCGGCTCTCCATCCCCTGTACCCCCTCCTTCAGAAACAGATTCGGTAAAACTTGCGCCCACACCTAACGGGATTGTCGCTAAAGGTGGATCGGCCAACGGAACCAATCAACACGTTCCCGACACTACTCCCCCCCCCGCTACAGAGTCCCAACAGGCCGCACTACCAGCTGGTTCGCCAGCGCGTCAGAAAGTGGACGCGCAACAGCCTGTACCAATTCCGCTCAACGGATACCACATTCCCATCAACGGCTACGCGATCCCTAATGCTGCGTACATGCACTCCCGTCCGCCCAATGGTTTTACGGCACAACAGATGCAAAATCTGAAGCTAGCACTTGCCCAAGGCCAGGATGTCAACACGGCAATGCACGGTACGCAGGGTCGTCCTATTCAAGCCCCGTACGTTGGACACCTAGTGCCGAATGGCACGCATTACAACATGCAAATTGCTGCAGGCGCTAACTTGAACCTAAAGCTTGCATCCGGGAGACAATGGAATGGAGTCGCACCACCATTACAGCAAACTCCGTCGCTGGGTAATCAACATCAAGACGCAAATACCGCCCCAGGTACAGGCAGTCCCAATCTCGCCCATGCGACTGTAGGCGTGTTGCCAGCGCGCACACCGTCAGCTAATGGCACTCGAAGCGTCAGCCGGCCGGGGGGAATGGGGTCACCTGTTGGGCACATGATGTCCGGCGGACAGTACACTACCCACTCACTCACTCCTCGTCTGCAGAATGCCGGTTCGTCACCCATTCCAAATCCGACGACCCTCCCTCCACATCAGTCCCCACCACGCCAGTCACTCACACCGACGATGAAGATGGCCTCACCGTCGCTGCAACATCAGGCTGTCCCCAGTTCGCAGGGAGGATATTAGGTGTGTTATGCCTGGAACCATCCGTGTTATTTGGTGTAGGGCATACATCTCTGTTTCTTCGTAACCAAAGTTAGTCCGCCTGTTACCTCCCTTCTCACAACTCTAGTCTTGTTTTTGATTACACTATCCATTCCGTTTATGTGCTTTTCAGTTATGTATTTCTCTTCGTACTTTCGCAGAACACGTCAATTGGACGCCGGAAGATACCAGAATTTCTCCATCGTTTGATGTTGGGAACTGAACCGTGCGCTCTCGGGTAATTGGGTATCTGGTTGGCTGGCCGAAGTGGCGGGCGGTGTAATTTGAACAACTTTGGGTGACACGCACAGGAATTCTCATTGCCGCAGCAACCCTGACCTTGGATGTTTCAAGGCCTAAGCAGTTGCTCAGCTCATTCATATTTTCTGAGCCGTTGTACATATCGAGAGACAGCTCTAGAACGATTCAATCACGAAGTAAATTGTGTAATACTCAAACTGCTCGTTCCGAAGGATTCAGAGGCCGCTGAGCCGGCAAACCGTGGTCAGTGCCCGGGCCAGGTGGCAAGGTCGTTCCGGTTGTGTCATTTTTGCTTCGATTATACTTGTTCAAGCACACAGACACCCACTGGCATGAGTAGGATGTGATGTAGCCGTCTATCAACGGAAAGCCACAAAAAATGCCAAAGTCACAAGAAGTGGCACTGGACGTCCAACATGTTCTCATCACACTAGCCGATTGGAATAAATAAAACATGACCAGTAAGCGAGAGTCCGACTCTCCTTCGACTGTCATTTTCCCCATAGACGCCTGCTCATCTCTGCCCAGTCACTCATTTGTCAAAAGTTTTTCCTACCCTCTGCGTCCTCTACAGTCCTGAATTTTCTCCGCAATGAAGCCCTCTACCATCCTGAGTTTTCTTGCTCTTGCGCTCCCTTTTTCAAGTGCAATCCCGTCGCATAACAAGCGTCACCACGAAGTAGCCAAACGCGCGCGTGCTGATGTCGGCATCCACAAACGTGGTTCCTTTGCCAATGCACGCCTCACCTACTACGATGTCGGCTTGTGAGTACCAAACCATGTCACCGTCATCCTGCTCTCAACTCGCTTTGTCAGGGGTGCTTGTGGAATCTGGAATAAACCTGGCGACTTTGTACTACGTGGCGTTGTTCACCACCAGTGCTCCTACTCACAATGAATTCTAGATCGTGGCCCTGAATGTCGAACAGTTTGGACCAGGATTCCCTGGTGAATTTTGCTTCAAGACAATCACTATCTGGATTAATGGGGCGACAGCCACTGCGACCATCACCGACAAGGTTCGCTCCGTTCTTGCATTGATCACATGTTCTTTCTTGTCAACATTTGAAACACAGTGCGAGGGTTGTCCTTGGGGTGGTCTCGATTTATCGCGCGGCTTGTTTAACCACTTTGCGCCAGAGGCACAGGGTGTGATCTATGCCTCGTGGTGGTTCGACGAGTAGCAGACTCGTTCGGACTGTTTGAAACGGGAGTGGGTGAGGAGCCCGGTGTTCGTCTGGCGGGGCGCACCGAGGCCGTCCGCTCGTTGAAAGCGCATATCTACTTTGCAGGTGGGCCATCCTACCTTTAATGTGAATACCGTCGTCTCTTGTGAAAATTATATCGTTTATTGGTGTTGGCATTTTAGTTCACTTCATTCGAACAGTACACTAGGTAGACTACATACCATACGGTACGCTGTTCACGATAGGGCGATATTCTTTGTGGCCGAATTTTCAGAACTTTTCTCGTCAAAAGTGGAAGAGAAAGTTGAACAACGCAGCTGGCCACTTACACATCCTCATCTACATTCTGGCCTGGGAAATCCAGACGATGGGTCAACCGGTCATAATCCATCTCAATTGATCTTCTAACTCAGTCGACTCGAAATGAATTATTTGAAGCAATTTGCCATTGCAAGTTGCCTATTTACCTCGTGTCCTTACACCTTAGCCTCTGTTTTGGGATTCGCAGCCCAATACCACGCAGTGAGTCCGACAATGGTATTTCCGTTCTCGAGGCCTTATTTCGTACAGTAGGGTAACTGATCCTCTTTCAAACTGCCAGCAGCTATCATTGAATAACGCAGGCATCTACAACTCTTCAGTCACCCCGAGTGACCTACCGTGGAACACATACAATTACTGCAACGCTCCCCATGTCAACTCCCAACATTATCCAGCGCCAGAGGATCCTACGGCTACATTAGAATACATGAATGTTGTCATTCGTCATCACAAGGTATGGCCTCTTCGTTTCTTCAATCGCGTTGTGACTTAGCTTTCAGTCTAGCGAACCCCTGATAACTTATACCCCAATGAACGCCCTCTCAACCCCATTTCTGGCTGGAATTGTGACGACTTTATCCAACTGGACTACGCGGCCGGGACGGCGCCCGTGTACCACAAGGCTATCATACCTGAATGGCATCCCTTTGCCTCGCAGATATGGCCGGGGACGTGCGATGCCGGTCAACTCACACGCGAGGGTCTAGAAGATGCTATCAAGCACGGGCAGGTGCGTTCCCTGCCCCGCCTGGCTTGTTTATTCACATCTGCTTTGGATTCATAGGACTTTTGGTCCGTATATCACGACAAGCTTGGATTCTTGAATACAGTGGACCCTCGGGACATTTATGTACGAACGTCCACCGAAGTTCGTACGCATCAGGTCGCAGGCGCAATCTTGTATGGTATGGACTCGAGCACGATTGGGCAGCAATGGCCGATATACACCCAGCCTCAAAATGTTTGTTTGTTGTTTTTATCTTCCTTCGATTCTCTTACATTCTCAATATTTTTCAACAAAGATCGACTCGTTAGTTCCAAATTACCGCTGTCCGAACGCAGATGCTATCCGTGCAGCGTATCAATCTGTTCGTCCCTGGACAGATCATCTCGCCCAATATTCTGATCTTCAACAAAGGTTGGATGCCACACTTGGAACAGCAGGTCTGAGCGCATGGAACTCATGGTGTGCGTACTTGTGTTTTCTTATTATGGTCGAGGGATAGCAAATTGAGACACCGCATCGTGCAGATGATTATTTCTTTGATACGTTTACCTCGCGCACGTGTCACGGCCACCCGCTTCCATGCAATGCCACTGGCGCATGTGTTTCCCAGGAAGATGCCAGCACTGTGTTTGCTCTCGGAGATTGGGAATACAAGTAGGTGCTGCATGACGTGTCGTCGCCTCGCGTCTGACCAGTTTCCGAAGCTACGTATGGAATTCAGCGCAGAACGCTTCTGTATATACTTCACTTACGTTCGGTGAGCTCATCTCGGCGATGGTCTTGTTCCGAAATGCTCAGTCGTTTGCATGTCCAGGTGTGTTCTTTACTGAATTGTTACACAATTTCGAGCGTTTTCGATCGGGAAAAGAGACGCACAAACTCAGGTTTTACGTGGGACATGATGGGTCTATGATTCGCCTTGCGGCTGGTCTGGGACTTGGGCACGCGTCAAACGGAGGCACACTGAGGTGGCCTGCTATGGGGAGTGAGATCATCATGGAGGTGAGTGACCATCGTGGTAGGATGAATCCACGTAATCTATCTGCAAGGTGTGGTTGGATACCAGTGGTGGACGATTCGTCCGTGTTTTGCATGGGGGTACGCCTGTACCGAGCCTCCAGTGGGTCCAATTGGGAGAGTTTATCGATTTGCTCGACGGTGTTGTACCAGAAGATATCTACAGAGCATGTACTAAGTGACCATCAGTTGTCTATGCGCTGCCATCTTTATAGGATAGTTGACGAATGAACCATCGTCGAGGATTGGCCGAAGACATTTCCTCAGATCGATCATTAGGTTGCTGCAGCGCGAGTAGTGCGATGTAGTGGACCAATCCAATTTGAATGTGGGATTCCACTTGGGTGTTGGTACAACCGCCATGTTTCCCCATCGCAATGGCGCTTCGAATAGAAGGCCTTCATATCAATGATCAAGGCGCAGACGTATCTCCGCCCTCTAAAATTGTGCATGCATCGGTATCGCCTGCAGCGGCCTCAACGTCATTGGTGCGTCCTTTCCCTAAACGCCCAGCCAAGATCACGTTGTGTGCGTATATAGAATCGATATCACACCGCGTCTCTAAGTATACCTTGCATTATTTGAATGCCGGATCCATCGAGCTTGGAATATCCAGGCAGCTCGTTTGGTTGCTACAGGATTGATTTTCCTGAGAGCACGCTTCGCCACTATCATTTTTTTCTCCTGTTGCCTGCTTATCAACGTGAAACTCCGAGGGGTAGTATCAAGTGTACATGTGGTCCGGCGCCCGCTAGAGTCGGTGACGCAATATATCTTTGTCCGTTTACTACGACCGCGATCGCATCTCCGAGTTGGTGCTACATAGATCAAACGGATCTCTGCGGCGGTAGAACTTATTTCGAGGGATGAACAGATTTAGATGACGCCTCGGCAACCTGAGTCAGCTCCGTCTTTGAAGCTTCGTCTCCAAGACACATGGCGCGGCGTCGCGTGTGGCCATTTGTGGGTTATACATACAAACCACATGAAACGCCCATGCCATGTTACACCCGCCCAAGCGGAACGGGCGCTTGAGGATAGGATGCGCAAAGCGGAGAAAGATCCAGTGACGTTCCGACCACCGCGCATATACCATCGTTTGTTGGACAACTTATCTCCACACGGTCCAGGGACTGCGCGTGGACTACGGCCCATCAATATATCTGCACCTTTGATTTCATCAGTGGATTAATGCTCAGTTCGGCCTCGGTCCCAACACTCTGAGTATGAAAGCTGATTTTACCTGAATTGAACTCGTCACCTTCTGAGGTTTTGGACGTTCCAAAATGCATTTGCGTGTTCTCTTGGAATGAGGAGATCTTCATGGTGTTCAATCATAGGACCCGCCGATTCTGGACTTCGAAAGTTAGTCATTATCTCGAGCAGGTCACTTTACGGGTAGCTGGCACCCGATGGGTAATGAGAGGGGTGTTTTAGTATTTTCCAGACAACTGTCGATATCATCTATGAATGGTATATCGCCCAACACATACACTAGCGGATAACTATATCACGACGAAGCACGACTGAGAAACCTAAAGGACATGAGCGTCAGCGATGGAAACAACCAAAGTGTGATCCAGACCATATAGCCTCTTGAGATTCCACGAGGGTGCTAGTTGAGGTTGAGCACCATCAAATCATAGAAACCGGATCGTGACTGTGCCCCCTGATTATGACAAATCCTTCCTCTGATACCATCAAATATGCAGTGGGCTGCATATTGGAGTACATCCTCCGGTTCCAACTTGCTGGGTTCGCTGACCACGGCTGTACAATGCTCTCCACTGGCATCAATCGAGAATTTATAAAGGACGAGAGGATCGTCAGCAGGCCGGGAGGGCTCTGAGGTGCATAGGGTAATAATCCCTCGCCCGTGACCATCGTTGGAAGCATCCAAGAAGATAGCACGGTGGTGGCCGGAGAGAACAAGGAGCTCTTGTGTGTTGACGAACATGGGAAGGATATCCGTAGATGCTGAGTTTATTGGCGGAATCTGGATGTCAACGCAGAGATAGCGTGTTTCCACACCACGCGTGTCGACACTAAGAAACCGTATGGTGATTTCCCCAGTTGTCGGGTCGAGAACAGCACCACGGATGTGGTGAGTGGGTGCATAAGAACGTTCGGCGAGAACTTCGTGCGTGAGGCGAAGTCGGCCAATATCGGCATCAGAGAGGTGTGCCGATGGGTCTGGGGCAGCAAATGCCTGGATGAGCGTCACCGCAGCGTCCAGGGTTTGCCAGGGACGAAAGACGACGATGTAATCCCCCGAGAGCAAGGTGAATCCAGGCCACCAAGGCCGGAGCTCCCCATGGATAACTGTGTCCTAGACACTGATGAGCTGCACCCTAAATCAACGACGACATGACTACTCACGAGGTGGGAACTGAACGTTGGGAATTTGTATATCGTCATTGTACGCGCGTCTATCACGATAGGCTCGCAGAGACGCCCAAATATGCGGTCGCTACCGCCGTCGAAATATAAAAAATGTGCGCTGGCGGACAGGGGGAAATTCGCACACGCTGGCAAGTCCATCTGAAAAGTCGGAGGACCCAACATTAGGCGTACATCATCTTGTAGTGAAAATTCCAGGAGTTTACTAGGGAAAGGTATAGTCAGGGTCAAGGGAGAGCGAAGCAAGCAAGCAATAAACGTGCATCGGCGTACGGCGAGAGATGGGCTCGTCTACAAGACGTAGTGCGATAAAAACGCGCTCGGCATCGGGAAGCATCAGTGAGCAAGCACTGAGTGACGATATGGGTTTAGTGCTCTCCCATAAAAGCCGACCTACACCGGTCTCGAGATCCTGAGCGAGGAGTTGCTCGCTTTCGCACCAAATGAACAATCTCCCGAAGAGAAAGTCAGACGGGGTTGAAACTGGAGAAGGTTTCGTAGGTATCCGTGGACCCCTAACACATGAAACAACGCTAATGGGCTGCGAAGTCCAGGTCTGGGATATACGCGTTGAGTGGGACAATACGCGTTCGAGAAAGTGTGCGGATTGCCATAGAAATGGTCCAGGTGGGCGAGGCAAGCGTGAGTTGATGTATAGTGTCCTCCACAGCCGGGCATCGCGAGTGACGCTGCTGAATTGTCTCGACACCTAAAAGACATGATCAGACAACCACGTCCAACAGTTGTAGGCAGCAGCCGTGCGCACCAGACGGAGTTGGACGACCTCACGAGGGTTTAAGAAATGCGAGATGTAGAAGATAATTTCATCTGGTACAGGAATTGCAGATTTGGTCGGGATCGTCTTGGAAGAAATTTGCATCTCATTGGAAGAGTTGTTTGAAGCTCAAATCCAGCTTTTGTGTATTCCATCATCGCCCCTGGTCCGACAGGGTCCACAACTACTCCCTACTTCCACAGACACAACCTGTCAAAATTCCAGCGCTCTTGTAGCATCGAAAACCATACTCATTAAAAGGACTCCCAGTGCAGTCTTACAAGCAAACCCGGAGCGAGCGTACCCACAAAATTGACGCTTCTTTATCCCAGTGTGATGTAACGAAAAAAATTGTGGACGTCAGCCTTCGCCTCATTGTCACTGTACATACACCAAATGATGGTGTACGCGTAGTACCAACGGGTACCTTGCGCCCGAGCAGAATACCTTGCCAGTTCCCAAGAATTCATTTCATCGAATTGCAACACCTTGAATGTGATCCGTGCTGCTGCGCGTCCGCTGCAGATTGGTAACATGGGAGGACACACATCGTTGACGCAAGTGGATCTTATTTTCTCGAAAGCCTTCAACAGTCACAGATGGCCACACATACTAATACTATTGCCTGCTCCGAGCACTCGACTTCACAGCGCACGCAGAATCAGGAACGCTCGGACTTTGAATTTGGATGACGGTATTCCGGGATTACATATAAAGTTGACCTCCTCCTCGTGCCACGGTAGCTCTTTTGGATGGTGACGTACAAAGTCCCCGTGCGATCGTGCAACCAATTGTCCAGTGTCATGTCATTCCGCAGCTAAATAGCAATAGCTCGAACGGTAAGCACTGTACGCCATTTATACCATAACCCACGGGGAAAACTCTTGCCATACGGTTACTTGTGTTATGTACCTGCTTATTGCACTCCGACCATATTGGAGCACCGTGGTTCCACAGAGCTATCAGATCCGAGATGACTCAGCAAACTGACATAAATTCTGAGACAGCTCAACACAGCCAAAGTTGATAATAATGATTGGACGAAGAAATGCCTATTCCACTGGCAAGCTACCTAGTTTCAAGCTCATGTGATTGTTTGTGTTTCTGGAGTGTGACCCAGATACAATGTCTTGCAATTGGTTCGCAGATCACTCATCGAATCAGCATGTCTCGATGTTGATAATCAGTTGATTTAGCTGATGCTTCTTAGCGAAGCCAAGCAAGTGGAACGTAAAGTCGGTTAGCAGTCTCGTGTTTGTACCTGAAGTACTGCCTGACACGTAAGTTTTAGGGAGGTCTATTACACCTCGACACATTGCCAGCTCATGTGCCTCCAAGACCTCCTTCTGTCTAATCCGTCACCGCTCTCTGAACAACTAAGGCGGCGAACCAACGAGCGTCAATCCAGGATAATCACAACACCCAATCTGCTCAGACCGCGCCCGCGCTCACTGACTTTCGTCATGCGACAGCAGGCCTTGTCGACGGAATATACGTCCTTTTCGAGTCATTTCAGAACACAATCCCTTTCACTACCTATGACTCATACGCACCATTCATTGCAAGCTTTTTCGAAAAACCGTGTCAAGCAAGAGCTATTGTCTTATTGAGTCTAGCTCGACGTCTGGCGGGCTTCCGAAAGGATTCTAAAAATACAACCGCCTCTCAAAATTTAGATGTCGGATCGTGGACGATATCTGATCCGGAGACGCACGAGAGTATTCATATGGTATCTGGGATACGTTCGGGTGGATGTTCAAGTTGAAGACAGTTGTCCCATCAAAACAATCTCCCTATCCTGTGGTTCAGTTATCTCCGCAAGGGTGGCTTGAATCTGGACCATGACAAAGACGAGGAAAAGATGGGAACATTCAGTATGACCCAGATTCCCCGACGTCCTTGTTATACTAACTTGTTACCTTAACAGTACTCGATTACACCACCCATGTGCAGCTGCGTTTATAAAGAAATGGCGATCATTTCTTCTCATACATGCACTTTTGCAGTCGGCAACAGGTCCGTCGGATCGTGGTGTTCATCAATACGTTTGTGGACTTGATCCGGCGCCTCGATAGGGAGTTCGACATGGCAGTAGACTGTATCGCGAGCGGTACTATCCCAGACCTGGACGGGATAGCCGAAGTCCGCCGTCACCTGGAGGTCAGTACCGGCGATCTCGACGCATATCAGAGTCTAAGGGTCAACTAGTTGAATATCATGGCGGATCCCGGACGTGCGGCAGAGCTGCGTCGGATCGGTCGTTCGTCTTCTCGGCCTGGGTGGCGTGTTCATGTTTGGCCAAACTTGCGTTTGATCCCTTCGCATTGTCCGGCCGTTTGTTATCCCTACCTCCATTCACCGTGGCCCTGTGTGGTTCCTTGGACCCGACGTGGACATACGTACTCATCGTTATGCAAGCTCGGAGGGCTGGATTGGATTACCTTACAACCCACTCGAGTTGAACCAGTTCAAGCTGAGTAACAAAGAGATTATTATTGAGCTATTGGATATCAGCAGGAGCGATTTAATAGATGCGCTCGCACAACTTGTGGGTTTTTTCTCGTGAGACGCTGGACTCCTTGCTGACCAGTATCGTAGTGGGGGGTTGAGGTGGGAAGACGTCATGAACTCGTGCTGACGACCCAATGGAGACTGTCAAGGGCTCTCAAGCGGAAGCAGTAACGAGGATAGGTCTTGACTTGTAGTACTTGGCTAATGGAAGCACAATTATTGAAACCCGCATCATTATCACGTCGTTGCCTTTCACCACTACCTCCTTTGACTCTGGCCAGAAGAGCAAGCTTAGATATAAGGTAGAAAGTACTTGATTATGCGTCGACTTCAAGAACTTGTTCAACCTAGCCCGGCATGACTCATTTCTATCATCAAGGATACTTAAACCTACGCGAGGCTGACACGTCCCCGGTTCGAAAAGCATACATACATAACGCTTCCTTTTTCCTCCTCGGACGTGGCCCACAGCGAGACCCTTCTATCCTCCCGTCTCTCGGTTTTTATCCATTGTATTCGCCTTGGTTGTATCTGACGTGCTCCAGGGCGCATTCCGACACGAAATTCAGCTACAATTTGAAGGGGTTTCTGGCAATGTTGCACTGTCCAACGCATGCCTCGCGTCCATGATACTCTACGCGCTCTTATGATGCCAACAGACACCATACAGGAGACCTTCGATTTACGGTAACGCTGAGAGTGACAAAAGCCTATATTCCTTCCATCCACTTGTCCCTCAGATGACGCACGACGTGAGGAATGGGAAACTCGATTCCCGACATTGCTTGACTGGTTGAGTCAGCAATTCTCTAGAACAACCGCCCCAGATTAGCGACGTGCTGGTCGGTGGGTGTTTCGTTCCGTCCCATCAAATCTTCTCACCGTTTATCGCTAAATACTCAAAACCTCAGTGCTATGAAATCGCGACCAGCTCGACAGATTGCGCCAGTCTTTTTCAAGTTCGACGGCGTTTGGATGTTCCAGAAATGACTTGAACGGGTGAGCGGAGGAAAGCTTTATCAATATGGACGTCTATCCCTCGCACATGAATGGGATAAAAGTATGTACGTGGTTTTTTCTTGTCGACACTACCATCACGCCCTTTCTCTGACCGTTAGCTTTCGCCATTGCCATCGCTTGCTCGCATTTTCTCTCCAGAGTCCTATGCCATCCCTCAGACTTGCCTTGGGTTTCGAAGTCACCCACCCTGTGACTCAAATGTTTCTATCCCTGCCCACCCTGTCATCGCGACCGATCTATCTGTCTGACATGGCCAGCAGTTCAACTTGGTGATCGCTACGGCCGGCGGGGATCGAGCAACTTGGGCTGTTGATGGCTTCGACGAAGCCACTCAATCAGTTACTCACAATTTCTTACGCCGCAGGTCGGTTCACGCCACTCAGACTCCGATTCCAGGCAGACCTAGACACCATACTGCAACCAGCCAGGACAAAATCACCAGGTCTGTCTCAGGTGCATTCACATATGCGTCGTTCGGCCTCGGTGTACTAGTGTTACATTAGGAAAGCGGGTGAGTGATGACATCACTTTGAACTCGCACACTGACGTAGCAGCATTCCAACTCATCCGTCAGGTGACCCCCGCCAGCATATAAATACCTGGTCCACCGCGCTGACCTCTTCCCTCTAGAAAATACACTGCGCGCCCCCTGCCCTCTGCCTTCGTTGCCCCTACTGTCCCTCACCTTTATTCATCATTCGATATGGTCCCGTTGATCAAGAACAAAGTCGCCTCCGAGTCTGTTGAGGACGTCGCTCATTTATCCCTTTCACCCGCTGGGCGGGTCGCCAAGCGTTGCACGCCGGGTTGCTCCCCCACTCCTTCCTCGTTACAAGTAGTCCAATGCTCGAGCAATCTCGCCGACTCGCCGGTGTCCCTACTTTCCATCTCTTCCCCCCATCTGTCTTCCGAAGCACCGTCTGCTACCTCGCTGACCGGCCAAACGACGGTTGCCTCCACGGTGGCGGCAAAACCTGCTCGGTCGGCCGAGTTCTCTGACGAGGAGTCGCCACGCGAGTCTGACAACTTCTCGTTCCACTTCAGTCAAGATGAAGAGTGGACGGACGAGGTTGAAGCCCGTATGCAAAACGCGATGGATCGAATGTTGGAGGGTGCGAGGAGAC
>JBBPJQ010000458.1:0-24103 GCA_038088795.1 Boletus rex-veris
TTACCGTCTGCCAAAACCGAAGCAGATGCTACGAGGGTCAGTTTCAGGCTCCTTTCCATCCCGGGCAAGGAAGCGCTCAGGTCTGAACTCGTTGGGTTCAGAGTAGGTACGGGGGTCATGAAGCATGAACCTATCAGATACATCACCAACTAGGTCGACGAATAGAATCAGTGTACGAACCAAATGTTGGGAATGACCAACGTCCCCTTGGGGATGTAGTAGCCATCGTGGACATCGTCCTCGGCCACGCGATGAGGGACAGCTACATAGTCCGGTATCAGCGGACTACGAACACACAACTGCCGAAGACACGAACCGAGAGGAACGACAACGTTCCAACGAAGAACTTCCTTGACGAGAGCCTCGACATAGGGGAGCGAATCACGGTCAGTGAAATTCGGCAGACGATCCGAGCCAATGACAGCGTCAATCTCTGCTTGTGCCTTCTTCTGCGCGTCCGGGAAGAGTGTCAAAGCCAAGAACAGACTGTAGATAGCCGAAACAGTCTAACGACGTTATCGAGTGAATAACACGCGCGTCACACATTGTGCATCACCTACAGTGTCAGCGCCACCTACGACAGATTCAGCACACTCTCCGCCCACGAAGGGATCCTAACATACCGGAATACAACGAAGCGGAAGACCACCTCACGATATGCTCCTCCTCTGCCGACAGCGTCCTGCCTTCAAGCAAGTTGGAAACGAAGGACTCGGGCGCAATTCCCGCCGCCTAAACCAAGTCATTTCATTGACTGCTATATCATGGCAGTTGTGCCTACCATTTGATCCTTGACGAACTGGTATGGTTTCTGAACCATTTCCTCCAGTGTCACACGCCATTCGTTTGCCTTGGTCTTGAAACTCGCACCGGGGAACCAATCAGGTACATAACTCACTGTAAGCGAGTGAGAGTGAGGCAATTTCCTCGTTTGGAAGTGCTGGACGTACAGGATGGGATCACGTCGACCATGAAAGCACCGGTGGCTGTGGACATTGAGAACTGGTCAACGGCCCGGTCGGCAAGGTCGATAAACGGGTCTTGATGTTCCTTGACTTCGTACCCATGGGAAATACGCAAAATGATGGCACCCGCAGTGTGGCGGACATGTTGTGAGAGCTCTGCGGGTTTGGCAAGCACGCGCTGGAGGAAGCGGTGAGTTTCGATTTCCTCGGTGGGATGGTACGTGTCCATGGCTGCACGACTGCCAATCACGCGTGCAAAATTTTTGCGGTATTCGCGGAATCGGTCGCCATAGGGAAGGAGAACGAGCGTGTTCTTCCAACCCACGAGTTCGCCACCCATGGGAAGAACGGGTCGATCGGAGTAGGAAGAACTCTTCTTGTCGAGCATTTCCATTGCGACGTTCACGTTATTCAGGACGATAATGTGTTGGCCGAGAACCTCTACATGGGAGATGTCACCTAGTAGAAAAGTGGGTAAGGCACTGGGATATGAAAGGATGTAGGTCACTTGCCATATTTCCGGCCCCATTCGGTAAAGGTGAGCCAAGGTTTGACAGAGGGCATGTCGGCGATATTTCCGATAAGAGGAAGACCCTTGGGGCCGGGAGGGAAGGGAGCAGGTGACTTCTTGGTCAGGACCTGTTTGACAAGGTAGAGGCTGACGCCTGCAAGACACAGGTCCAGCCATGTGATGTTGGTGAACATTGATTGTTCGGTGAGAAGAAGAGGGGGGCGCTACGAATATGAGGGGTCAAGATAAAGAGCGGCAAGAGTGGCAGACAAGCCTGAGGATGGAAATAGCGAGGGGAGATGGGGGTACTAATCCTGGACTAGCAGGATGTTATATCTGCATATGGAGGCTTCGTAAGAACATCACCCCTGCGCGACAGACCTGGGAATGCCGCGGGTTTGTGTTCCAGGTAGTGGTCCTCCCCCTATAATTTTACATCTCAAGCGGGTCTCCAGGTGATCGGATTCTTCCAAGCGTAACCCTCTGTGTCCAAGGGTCGGTATTATGCGGGCTTCAGATACTTTGTAGGGTCCTGTAACATGAAGAAGTATTAGCTGGGGTGTTACTACACACTGAAATGGCTCCGGAGAATCAGGACAACCGCCACAGAGTTGATCCGACTGGCAAGCCCGCTCCACATATCAGTATATAGTTCAACAGGATGGGCAATTGTGCTCAGGCTGGTTATCGTTCCTGCAAAGATTCTTAAAACAGTTTATCCGGCCCATTTCCATAAAACCTGTAAAGCCACCAAACATTCCGTAATGGCACTCCGTCAGTAACTGGCTACTACTTATTAGCCAGTCTTGAACCAGACCTTTGGCACTAAAACCCCCGCTACCTGCGGTCGGGACTCAGTCAGTCCCACCATCCCAGAATGTCTTCATCAGTCGAGTACATAGGATGCGAGGTGTATCAGCCCCAGGTGCCTTGGAATGTCTCGCCACGAGGCTCGGTTTAGCACAGGAACGGCCCTTAATTTGTTTTTGGCCAACCACAACCACAACCGTTTGGCCCTCAAATGCGCGGTCAGTTTGAGTGGCAGACGAGGTGGAGTCGCCAACGTCATCCATCAACGTTACTCACAGGATATATCACACACTCCAACACACATTGTCCGGGACGTGGCAAACGTCGTTGTCAACATCCCTCTCAGGCTGGTCATCGTGGGTACGTTGCAACGACGGGCTGCAAATAAAAGAATTGAACGAGTAGCAACCTCAACGTATCGAACCGAAACTTTGGACGTGTCTGGGATGGTAAATCGGCTCGAGGGCGTCATGCCACTCACTTATTAATACATTGCCCAGGGCGATTCGGTACCGTTTGCCAAGGTACTCACTCTTGTCACGGACTGTCACGGATCCAGCTGTGGTACGTAAGATCTGGTTGCTTGAGCGACAAGCTACAAGATGGACCGGTGATCGTTCAGCACTGGTGACTTTCTTTATCTCCTGAGCCTTTGCAATTGCATTGATGACTTTGTAAGTCCGGGTAGGAGCTCGCTATGTAGCCCTCGACAGCTCGGCAACCCACCATTGTGAACGATCACACTCTACACCACACCAGTGACATTGGGTATTTTGTAAAGATACTACGTAGGTATGATAAAAGGTGTGTAAAGTAACAATGTTCTATATTTGGTAGAGTGCCGATCGTATCCAGTCAGACAACCTCTGGATTCTTCAAGTCGCTGTTCAAAGAGGCCGAGTGTTCCTGGTCACCTCGTCAGTCAAGCCAAAAACGTGTCCTTGCAGACAACTCACTTCGTCAGGTATATAATCATGCGTAGTGTCGACCTTGATGGAGATGTTGCTTGGCATGGGCTAATGAGATGATGATGAGACAATTGTCCTGTACTGTCTCTCAAGAAACGTGACCTTGGACGTTGTTCCGAGCATACTGCAGTTCCCCAATCGTTGCGTTGCTTGACAAAGTGATATAGCCTCGTTCTGAGACTCGCTCCCCAATCTTTTGCGCGCGTTCAGAATGGCAAGGAGGGCATTGCAGTACACTGTGAGATAACTCGTTACTAAATGGCATCGCTCCCGAAACAAGACATACGACGGCCAACACAAAAGTAGAATGCCATGTAGTAAAATGCATTTGGCCACACAGAAATCTATTATATGATGAGAACAAGCAGTCACACGAGACAAGCGACGACACTTACGCATATCAGCGATGCGAGGGCACACAAACTGTCATGCTGTCGGCAATGCACCCCTCGATGAATAACGAAACTGACCTTGTCAAAAGACCGGTTTTGATGCTGAACATGATCTACACCGCACTCGTTCTTTCATCGAAAGCAATTCTATCGATATAGATGCTTACCAATTGGTTGATAATCATGTCAGATCTAACGACAAGACGTTCAGAATCACAATGAACAAATGTGTGAAGTGAAATATTCACTTTCGGAAGCCGGTTCGTGATCTCTGCAATAGAACACAGAGGAACAAGGCGATAATGAAGTCCCCCAGTGCAGTGGTTATATTGATCGACTTTACAAGACCCTGAACGCGGTGTTAGCGGACCGTTCATAGATCTGCGTCAACTTCACTTACCCTCAAGGGGACGGCTTCTGAAAATGTGTGGACATACATGCTGGGCGTGCATGAGGGGAACGCTGAGAAGGAAATATGAAACAAAAACATACGTCTTGCTAGCATAGACTACGCGGTGTTACTAATGTCAATGACGATCATGGACAAAGCTCGCTGTCACCCACCGAGGACCACAACTGTAATGGCACGTTCTTAGCACGGGAAGGATAATCGCAGGTATGTAACTCACTGAATTGAGCAACGACCAATAGCATCTAGAGAAAACGACTAAACAATCAAACTATGCGAATAACACACAACTTACGACTGAGGCAGTGCCAACCAAGCTCCTATTGGTGACTGAAGAGACTTCAATGGCGGAACTCGGTCACAGGATTAGAGCGTACGCTTGTAAATGCGCGTTGCCAGGAAGCACTGTACGCAGAATGTAGTATATCCCTGGTACATATGATGAACTAGGGAAGTGTGACAAAGGCAAACGGGCTGCATACATTGAAAAAGGATTGGAGCTGGATTGTGAAACGGGTCAATATGCCGGTCGGCAAAAGAGAGCTATCACCTACAGGTAAACTCCTGGTGGGAGATGAGGTCAAGGTTCTTTGAACGGCAACCTACTCACCAGATTACTTTTTCGAGCTCTTCCGACACACCCCAGTTGGTGACGAGATATGTGTAGACTAGGAAGGGGTCAATACACATATCCCCGGGGGTATAGTTACACTTGCCCGTATGCATTATCAGGATCTGGTTGATAGTGTCTGCGACAAACGTGCTGGCGACCTGTAACGCAACGTCAAGTCAGGACCGAGAGAAGATCATGCAAACTAACGATAAGCTTGATGTACCGCCGGTCCGAAGGATAGTGAGTAAAGTAGTTCCACGTCTGGACGAAGGTGCCTGGCGTTCGCTAGTTTAACAGCGTAGACATAAAGATGTATGTACAACACATACATCCGTACAAACTGTGGGAGGAATCATGAGTACAATGGGATGTACGGTACACCAAGTACTCACACCCCTGCAGTCACGACCCCTATGAGGAGAGCACCGTATCTGGATGGATCATCAAGCAACTGAGCGGGAAGAGAGAGAAGCCTTAGGGAACATACGTGCTATCGAGGGCACCCATTGCTGAGAGAATGGTAAACCAGGAGGGGACGAGGCCATGACGGTTTGGAGGGACCTGTTCTTGAAGGTTGAGAGACTGGAACCCGAAACATACCATGTCAGGTTATCCGAGTGCGAAACTCAGTCTCTTACACGAGTTCCACATGGCGCCTTGTCAACTATAGTTGTCAAGTGACACTAGTAGTAAGATCGGCATTAGAGTGCCGAATTTTAAGTCCGCTTGCACGACATATCTGCCGATCCCTTTGAGTTCGAACCTTTTAGCACCGAGAAGGTGTCGGGTCAATGAGGCAGGGCGGTAACCTGAAACTGCGGTCTGGTGACCAGCCCCTCTAAATACCCCATATCGCCAAGTCTCGGGTCGTCTCAATTGCACGTGCCTGTCGACTGGCGCACTGCGCCGCTACCAATAACCGTCCGAGAACGTTGACCATAGAGCATAGCATATTGCGATTGATAAGCGATAACTAATGTCAGATGATCTCCAAAACTTGACTCTAGTTATAACCAAGGTATACTAACATCCAACAAACCACTTCAGGCATATATCAATCATTTTGTGAGGTTAAACAACATCGTTCTTCAATTCAGTAATTGACGAGGTGTACTGATAGCAACACATCAGTCAACCAAAGAGCGATGCCATCACACACTCACCTCGTCCCGCACGAACTCTTGTGTAGTGTCGATTTTGATGGATATATTGTTTGGCACGCGCTGCAGAGATAATGAAGTCAGGTCTTACATCATTTCTCAATAAACATACCCTCGACTGTGTTCCAAGGAAAGTGTGGGTTGCCTTTGATTGCGTAACTTGACCAAGGGATATGTCATCGTTACGAGCCTCCGGACGGGGCCCCCTCAATCCTTTGCGCGCATTCAGGGTGGCAAGGAGGGAGTTGCAGTACACTGAATCAATACATGAATAAAAAGCGCGTCGTTCCGAAAACAAAACGTACGTCGACCGATATTGTAGTAGAACGCGATGTAGATGAGCGCGTGAGGCCATATCGAAATCTATCACATGGTCAAAAACAGATTACACACGAGGCAGGTAACAACGCTTACACAAATAAGTGAACAGAGGGCACAGATACTGTCGCATTGTCAGCGGTATGCGCCTCAATCAATCACAAATCTGACCTTGTCAAAAGACCAGTGTTGACGCTGAACATGATCTGGGCCATGTTCGTCTCTCACCAAAAGCGATACCATTAGTATAATCACTTACCAACTTGTTGATCGTCCAATCGGATCTGGTGGCAAGTCATTCAGAATGCACAGCAAGCGAAATAGCGGAAACCTTTACTTTTGGAACCCAGTTCGCGATTTCTGCAATAGGTAACAAAGGAATATTGTTATAAGGATGTCTCCTGCGGCTGCAGCTGCATTGATTGACATCGAAATGGACTGCGTGTATCGTCAGCGGACTGCTTATAGGCTGGTTTTACTCCATTTACGTTGATGGAAGCAAATTGTGCATAGGTCCTGAGGGGTATGCTAAGCGTGAATGAGCAAAACGGTGGCGAAAAGAAAATATGAAGCAAAACATACGCCTTGATACTGAAGACTACGCGGTGTCGCTGGTGTTAATGACGTTTAGAACAAGACTGACTGTTACCCACTGAGAATTAGAACTGCAGATAGAACATTGTTAGTGTGGAAGAGTGAACTCGTGTGCATGTAACTCACTCCATTCGAGGATAACCAGTATCATCTGTAAAGAGTAAGAAATGAAATTACGTGTTCCGAAACACAAAACTCACAACCGCGCCTAGGGCAAACACGTTCTTATTGCTGACTGCGGAGAGACTCAGTAACGGAACTCGTTCAGAAAGGGGCAGGAACGTACGGGTGTACACGCGCATTGCGAGGAAGCATTGAACGAGGAGTGCCGTGAATCCCTAGTAGTACGTGTAGTGAGCTAGGGAAGAGTGGTGAAGCAGAGCGAGTGCCGTACGTTAAAAAAGACTTCAACCTGTATCATGAAACGGCTCAGTGTCGGTCAGTGAAGGAAAACCTTTACTTACCACCAGACTTCTGGAGGGGAATGAGCACAAGCGGGTTTCGCAAATGGGAACTCACTCACATGACAACATTATGAAGCTCGTCCCAATTTCCAAAGTTGGTGACAAGATAGGTGTAGACTAGAGATAAATGAGTACACAGACGCTGGTGAGGAACAACTATACTTGCTAAAGTGGACAATCAGCGCCTCGTGGCCAGTGTCTGAGCAAAATGTGGCCAAGACCTGTAATGCAAGATTGGAAGCAGACCGAGAAAAATTCACGCCAACTAACGACAAGTTTGATGTACCACCGATCCGAAGGATAGTGAGTGAAGTAGTACCAGGTCTGAAGGCAGGTACCTGGCGTTTGCTAGTTCAAGAGGGTGGAGACGAGAGTGTATGAGCAATACATACATCCATAGAGGCTGTGGGAGGAATCAGCGGTACGGTAGGATGCAGTGTGTCATATACTCACATCGATGCGATGACGACCCCGACGAGAACAGCACCCATACTGGGATGAATGATAAATGACTAGCCAAGGGGAAGGGGGAGGACATACGTTGAATCCAAGGCTGCCATTGGTGAAAAGAAAGAACGTAACAGCTGAGGAGAGGAAAATGTAGGGGAACGATGGGATCGTTGGGGTCATAATGGATGGAAGGGGCTATTTAAGACGAAGCATTGCGAAAGAGGAGGCAAGGTTAATTTTTTGCAGGATCGACAGTTCTCGGAGCAGATCTGACAGAGTTGCGAAAGCTTCGGGGACGCTTAGGATTGACTTCAGTCAGTGTCAAGGGTTGATGTGTGATGGACAGTTGACACGTTCTGCGCACGCGATATTCCAAATGTTATGACCCACAGGTTCATCGACTGCTCGTGAACGTCAAGGGCTACCCTGCCAGCTCTGTGAAATTGAGAGGTTAGCCGTACGAAAATGTCATCCTGAAACAGGTGGCGAGGGTTTCGGTGGGTTGACACGAACTTGCGACTGAATCACAAGTTTCGACCTCACAACCCTGGCTTGTGTCAACGAGGATGAGGAAAGCTTGAACTCAACTAAGAGCCTTGCCTTTCGGCCAGTGCTAAGCGCATTGCGAAAGAAACGGGTTCTCGGTCACCCTGAAGGGAGGATTTTCTGACAAGGGGCGAATTGATTCATGTGCTTATCAGAGAAGACGGGTGCAATCTCTCGGCTATCCAGTGCAGGTGGGTCATGATCGTTCACGGATTGAGGGGTATTATTATTCCAAATCGTAACCAGGGTGAGGCCCCGAAGGTGGATCGAAAAGTGCATTCTTGAGGTGGTTTTTCGACAGAAGGAGTGAGTCTTTGAACAACCGAGCCAGCTGTAAACAACCGACAACAACACCTCCAAATTTGTTACGCGTCAAAAACTTGTTCGACCAACGATGGCAGTGAGTCTTTCGTTTGATTTCACTCGGTCTCGCAAACTCACCATCCATGTAGAGCCGTTTCCTACACACTCTTCGGTCCACCTCTGTGCCACGGTGCGTCCTCACCTGGCGTACCTTGTGAACCCGGGTCTTCACGTGCCGACAGGTTTGCATCACGCGCTGGTCGTTCAAGATGGCTTGCAACGGCAGCCGAACCCTCTCCCTCTTCTCCTGCACCACCACTGGACCCCAAAATTGGTCGTATAGTCGACGACATCTCCGGTCTGACCCTCCTCCAGGCTGCCGACCTGGTGTCGCTGCTCAAGGCGCGCACTCTGTCTCCTTTTTGGGACAAGCGCGTTCTCTAACCGTTTCACAGTCTCGGCTCAATATACAAGAGATCGCCTTGCCTTCCGCTTCTGCACCCGCGCCAGCGGCTGCGCCCGAAGAGGAAGCTGCCGCCGAGGTGAGAAATAGACACCCACATCTGCGCTCGTGCGTAAACTCATTCGCTTGTAGGAGAAACCCAAGGAAAAGACCATCTTTAATGTCATGTTAAAATCGTTTGATGCGGCCGCTAAACCTAAAATCATTCGCGAGGTCAAGGCACTGGTACCTGGTCTCACCCTCATAGACGTGAGTGTTTGTCACAACGTCATTTGAATTGATATGCCTATCTCTGTGTTTCGTTTACAGGCGAAAAAGTTCGTCGAATCTGTACCAAAAGTCCTCAAGGAGAATCTCTCAAAAGAAGACGCGGATAAACTAAAGTCGACCTTTGAAGCTCTTGGGGGGGTAGTAGAACTCGAATAATGTGCATGCTTATTCGTTAGACTAACACAGGCCAATGAGTAGTATGACTAGTACGCTGTGGTTAAATTACATTGAATACCGATCATGCAACGGAATAAACACGGATTCGAGGGAAAATTTAGTCCTCTGAGAGATATCGATATTCAAACCGGAAATCGCTCTTCTTGCGCTGGCACCATGAGCCTTCCCAGTCAAAGTAGACATACACTCCTTGCTCGTACTCCTCTGTGATGGCTTGCGGCTCCGAGTGCCGTTGGAACCACGTCAGATACTTGATATGGAACCGCCATGATTGACGCTTTAGTTCCTTGGCAGCAAGGTACCTATGCAGTGCGATAAGTACTTTGGTTGCGCAGAAAGAAGAATAGCGCACTGTTGGTATGTCCCAGGGAGGTAGTAGAAAACATAAAAGAGCGTCTCTACGTCGATCTGGGAGAATAGCGCAGGCGAGCTCAGCACAGGATGTGGCGTCTGAGAGTAAAACGACGGTGTGTTGAAAGGGTGCCGAGGGACATAGTATTTTGGCCTGGGCATAATTGAGTGACTGTTACCACGCCTCACAAAATCCCTTCTTACTTCTCTGTATCAACAGGCTGGGGAGCATGAGAGTAACCACCTTCCAAGAGTTTGTGTACTTCTCCCAAATTATTCATCCGATGAGGGGCTACAGATGTCTGAATGAACTGCACAGCCAAGCTAGCTTGTAACTTGCCTTTCTGCTTCACCGTCTCAAACGATGCAACAAGGTCTGACAAGGACCCTGGGAATGTAGTTATCGCTGGTCGACTAGGAGCTTGTTGGGCATGGTTTACTGAAGGTGGTCTGAGCATTCCTGCGTTTGCCTGTTCTTGGGCGACTGGTTGTTGCTCAGCGGAAGGCAGAACTTTAACGCCTGGAGGATACTGGGGAGGTTGCGAAGAGGTACCTGATAGCGCTGAAAGCCCTGGGGTAGAAGGCTGTTGAACCTGCCGAGGAAGGGGGGATGGCCCAGTGGGAGGGGGTTGTGGTACGGTGAACTGAGTTGCTTGAGACGCGCCATTGGCTTGAGGCTGTTGAGTGTCAGAGGACACGACTTGCTGCTTACGCGCACACGTTGAGTTTCATTCATTCCAAACAGGTGGTGGACGATAAACGTACTGGGACAGGAGGGGAAACGGCCCTTGGCAACACAGGCGACGTCACAGGCTCTGTAAACGATCTTACCTAAAGTGCAACACGTGGAATCGCGCAACATACCTTTGTGTTGTGTTGTACGCTGTGGAGACGAGGATGCGGCGGGACCACTCACAGAACTTGGAACTGCTTCTGATATTGCAGGCGAATCTTGTCCAGAGTAAAAAGATCCGTCTGGTTGATGTGATACAGAGGCAGACGACAGCATGGGGCTCGTTACCGAAGGGTGAGTGAGACTTGGCGATGACAACAGTTGTGAATCTAGCATGTTCTGGGATAGCGAAGTTGCTATCGACGGTGCTGTGGCGGGTATCGTCGTCAGCGGTGCTTGAGTTGTTGGTGTTGGTGGACCCATCGTCGATGGAGAACTCGAAGATACGGCGGCAGCGGCAGCGGCAGCATATCGGATAGGAGGCAATGTTGCTGGGGGACGAGGAGCTGAGGGTAAGCCTGCTTTCAATATGCTGGACATTGGCTGTTGGGCAAAGTTGAGATTTGGTGGTGGTTTCGCTGAATCTCATGCGTTAATTCGAACATGAATGCGGCGAGAAGCAAAAACTTACACTCTGTTACCAACGACGGTTCTGGACATTTGTTAGACATTGCAAGATTGAATGATTCGAAACTCACTGCGTAATTGTAATCCCACTACCGGTTTCTTCTGAACAGGACTGTCATCTCGTTTGCTGCCACTCGCGACACTCTCTTCGTCTTTATCATGCTTCTTGGTCGATCTCTGTGGTGGTTCTGTTGGAAACAAAGTGAGAGATATTCGGTGGAGAGCTACAAAAGGGCTTGCCATCGCTCTGTGCATCGGAGTCGTCGCTGGCATCGTTATCGTCGTTTGCAATGCCGAACTTTTCTTCCTCTTCCTCGAGGCGGAGGTCATCGTAGAGGCCCAAGTCCTCGTCAAAGTCTTCTTCCTAGTGGGCGGGATGAGAATGGGAGAGCGAGGCTGGAGGGGAGGACGCACGTTGTTACTCTCGACGAAATAGGTGACGTCTTCTTTCAGAGTAAGGACACGGTCGGTGGTGAGTGAACCATTGTCGAGCAAGCGGAGGATGAGTTCGAGACGACTGATGTGCCATTTTCGGCGTTCGTTTAGATGCTCGAGTTCATCCAAACGACCTGCTGTTGATGTCTGACCCTTTCCGCGTTTCTTTCCGCCGCCCTGTAGAGCCTCTATCTCTGCTTCGGATTGCTCGACCTGCAGCGTGAGATCTTCGACAGACTGTTGTAGCCAAGCTGTGACCTCTAGTTTCTCCTGTGCTTTTGGATCTAGCTTTGCGGACTGTGTCAAGCCCTCTTTGGAAAAGGCCTTTGTTTTCATTTCCTTTTCGCAGGCCTTGAACTTTTCCATTTGCTGTGAGGAAGGGTCAGAGAGAGAGAGCGGCATCATACGGAGACGGAGACGGCTCCGGATGATGCAGCCGTCGCGTACGCACGGTCTCGATGAGTCTCCTGTTCTCGAGGAGGAGGGACTTGTCTTTGATGTCGTTGCTCGCGACCCAGGTTTTGATCTGGTCGCGGAGACGCTGTAGTTTCTTTATCTGGGTCTTGAGATCTGTCTCGAGCTTCTCCTTCTGGGTCTGGTTTGTGGAGGCCTGCATCTTGTCGTATATGCTTTCAAAGAGCTCCACGCCCTCTGACACCTTTTTGAGGGTGCGGTCAATCTCGGCTGGGAGAGAAGTGTTGGGTGTATGTCCATATGGTGAGGATGGACGTACTCTGTAGTTTTCTCGCTGCCATGGTCGCAATCAGACGTTGAATGAGGGAAGCCAAGTCAGTACTTGTTTTTGTCGTTACGTAATCAGCGACCAAAGGGTCATTCCGTTTATTGTTTTGCCGGTTGGCTTGTGAGCATGATGAAGACACTACGCAAGTCGTTGTACAGAGACACACATCGTCTCCAGATATCTACACCGCTCCCTCTCTCAAACGGACCACAGTCTGCCTCACTTCCCCCTCAAAAAGTCATCCGTGCCATCGCCAGTTATGACCCCATCGCACCAAACGAACTCCCGTTTCAAAAGGGCGACTTCTTCTACGTAACCGCCGATCCTGGCCCAGACAACCCCTCATACCACGTACACAACCCCGTCACAGGTGCACGCGGTCTCGTTCCAAAACACCTCTTTGAAGAGTTCCTCAAGAGTCCCTCCGCGTGAGTCTTGTCTTCTTCCTCCCCCCCTCCACTCATCACTCATCCCACCAGCACACGACCTTCACATCCGCTACACAGCCCCATCCCTCCTTCCCCAAACACGCCAAAGTCCCGCGTATTCTACGCCGTCGTCCTCCACGACTTCCTCGCAGAGCGCGCAGATGAGCTCGATGCAAAGGCAGGCGATCCCATCTCCGTCGTCGCACAGTCAAACCGCGAGTGGTTCGTCGCTAAACCCATCGGCAGACTCGGTCGTCCCGGTCTCATTCCTGCCTCCTTTGTCGAGCTCCGTGATCCCGCATCCAACCTCCCCGTCGACGACGTAGATGCCCTCATGGACCGTGGCGACCTCCCAAAGGTCGAGGACTGGAAAAAGGCAATGGTCAACTACAAGCAAAATAGCATCTCTCTCGGCGTCATCGACGACACTCAATCCTCCGTCCTAAACAGCCCTTACTCACAAACCAATGCGCCACCCCTCCCTCCCCAACCCGCCTCTCCCCCTCCCGTCTCCACTCCTGCTCCCCGCTCCCCTTCCCCCGTCCCTTTGCCAGACGGCATCCTCCTCTCTGCCGAGGTCGTCTCCTTCCACCACGAGATGGACGAGTATTGGTTCCGTATCGATGCCATCTTCCAACCTTATGATCCCGTCGACCCCCACGTCCTCCCAAGCGCCAAACAGCTCGTCCTCTTCAGACCCTACAACGACTTTTACGATTTCCAAGTACACCTCTTGGAAACGTTTCCTCAAGAGGCCGGTCGCGAACCCGGATCAACCCGGATCCTCCCCTTCATGCCCGGCCCTGCCGATTCAGTCGACGACGGTGTCACTGCCCTCAGACGCCTCGAGCTGGACCAATATATCCGCAAACTCTGCGACTTGAATTCCATCGGCGCATCCTACATCTTGGAGCACCAGCTCATTCGCACCTTCCTCGCTCTGAAACCGGGCGACGTAGAGAACGACATCGACCCTCGGTATGAGGAAATTAGCGCTTTATTTTCAGAGGGTACAGATCAGGACCCTGCAGGGGTCGCGCATAGTAATCAGATCACACGCGAATTCGAACAAGAAGTTCGAGACACACTTGGCGAAATGAAACTAACCGACCGGGATGAACGCAGCGACGGCTCAGACTATGGGGACGACTATACTCCCCATCCCCACCCCTTGTCAAACCAAAGCGGTACTGCCCATCATCGGTCCGATACACTCGCTTCGGTTCGTCAGCTAAATTCGCTCCGTCATCACAATGGGGAAATGTCAGCGCATCACCCCGAACGGTTAAACGGTCACACGAATGTCTCCCACGTATCACGCGGATCAGGTATCTCAAATAGCCAATGGCCCGACTATACAACCTCGTCGCCATCCTCACTACACTCGTCACAACCATCCTTCACATCCCGCTCACGTTCGCATTCCTCGGCCGCTACCAACTTGAATGCGCCCCCCATGTCTACAGGCAACCCTCAGGTTGCCTTTGTCAAGATCAAGATTTTCGACCGTGTCACTGACGACTTGATCGCGATTCGCGTTCATCCCAAGGTGACGCACTCTGAGCTCATGAGTAAGGTCCAAGCACGTCTCGGCACCAACATATCCAATCTGCGGTACCGCAACAGTCTCCACCACGAGTTCATGGGCCTCCAGGGTGACCATGACTTGCGCGACTGGATAGAAAGTACAGAGAAACACGTCTTGTATGCTGATTGACCTGGAGATGTCTGTACGCGGGTGGAGATGTCGGCTATATTTTATATCTCTGTGAACTTTCGTTCTATAGTTTTCTGTATTCGTTTACCTGGGATTTTCTAGGTTGAGACGTTCTAGTGTCACACTAATTGTTTGTAGTCAACATTTTATGTACTTCTACAACCTTGCTTGTTGACCATCAGTTGTGTACTGACATGTCTCGACCTCAAGGCAACCAACCACCCTCTGAAACACTCCCGCCCACAGCCAGAGCAATCGCTCTCTTCCTTGCCTCGACCCCCACGGTCCAAGATGCCCAACCGGGCGTCCTCCATCAGCTCCTCGAGTTCGCACATCGCTACACGACTCAAGTATTGTCCGATGCCCAAGTGTACGCAGAACACGCCGGACGCTCCGGCGTGTCCAAAATCGAGATGGACGACCTCGTCTTGGCAATACAGGCGCGCGTCGGATGGGAGTTTGGAGGCCGCGTGCCCAAGGAGGTGCGTCCATCCTTTTTTCGAGGAGAGAGGGAGGGACCGCAACCTCCAACCCCATGACGGGGTCGAATCAAAAAGAGCCGTGGCTCACGCGTCGTCTCTCTCTTAGTACCTCATGTCCCTCGCATCCCAAACGAACGCGACGCCCCTCCCTGCAGTCCCAGAAGCCTTTGGTGTGCGGTTACCCCCTTCCTCGGAGACGCTGACGTCTGTCAACTTTGACCTCGTACCGAACAAGCCTCCGCCGACCGTAAAGTTGTACGACGAGGAGATTGAGGAGATTGAGGAGATTGAGGAAGAGGAGGAGGAGGAGGAGGGGGCAGGAAGGGAGGACGAGGACGAGGATGCGGACATGGAGCCTGCGGCGATTCCGGTCACCAACGCCCCGATCACCCCGACTGATGTCGAGATGGGGGGGACGCCTGCGCCGGTCATTGCAGGTGATGCACCAGAAGACGGGAGCGACAACGGAGAAGAAGCGGATTTGTTCGGAGGGGGTGGAGATGATGATGACGAAGAGAGCAACGCAGACGAAGCCATGGAGGAGGTACAGACGACCAGCACACCTTCGAGTGGTGTCAAACGGAAATTAGTCGAGGAGGAGGACTACGATTAATCGAGTTTGACCGAAATGTATCGACCAGGCTGGGCGTAGCTTAGCAGAATCTAATATGTATCATAAATACAACAAGGAGCGACGACATGAACCCAAAACTACGGGTAACTTGTGGGGATCAATGAGGCCAATGATGGTCAACATTCATCGCGGCATCAGAACAGCGATAATGATGATCAGTATAGCAATGATAACGAAGATGATGGCATTCCATGCTGGAAAGCAACATGAGGTCGACGCAAGGAAGAATAGGGGAAAAACTGACATTGACCCCCAAGAACTTCAGGGATAGTGACCACGCGGATGGAGCTGTCAACGCCACCTGACACGAGCAACTTCGAGGTAGGACTGAATCGAAGAGTAGTGACTGGGAACTCGTGTGCTTTCAAGATGGACAACAGTGGCTAGACGTTCGGTTGTTTAGTATCACAGTTCATAGTTCATATGGTCTCGCTCACCGTCAACGTATTCGAGTCCAAAACATCGAGGCTGTAGTCGGATGCACCAAATGCAAGCAGCCTGCCGTCCGAGCTGTGAAGGTTCACTTGGCCTGCTGGTCTACACGTGTCAAGGCAGCAAACGCACCTCACGTCAAAGCACGTCAAGTTACCATCACAGACTTTGCGGATGGTTTCTATGTAGGCGCACAAGGAGGCGTCTTTTTCGGAGATCTTCCACTTCAAGACATACGCTCGTTTCTTGGCAAATTTCTCGTGTTTAACACGAGGCAGGGTAACATTGACCACGGTATACAACGTGTCGTGGCGAGTGGGGTGTAACCTGTAGGAACGGTAACTTGGAATGAAGTGCCTTGCACGTGTGAACTCACCGTGCAGCGCGAAACGTAACGTTTGATCGGGAGGGAACTCCGGGTATCGGGGGAAGTTCGATGGTTTTAATCACGTCAAGTTGTTTATTATCCGAGGTCGACTGCATACTACTGGACTCGTCACCATCCGGATGAGTAGGGAGGGCATACACAAAAAGCTTTGAACTAGTAGCGAGAAAGAGCTGGAACAGTGGTGTTGGTAGGAGCAGCTGGGGCGGGAAGGATGTCGACTTACGCGCGATAGAGAGAAAGTTGCGTCATATATTTCTCCTTCGCTGACACGGACCGAGGGGATCACAGGTGAAAGGGTGTCGTAGTCAAGGAGAGAGAACTAAAGAATTTGGTTGAGAGCGGTTGCGAATCGCGAATGAGAGATGAATTACATCATGAGCCCCAGCAGCAACTAGATATTTGCTGTTCGGTGAGAGGACGGTTACACGCTGGAGAGGGGTTGGTTGTGATTGTCAACTGTGGTGATTGAGAGACGGACCTGATAGTCATCCAAGCTGCCAGGGGTGAGCGTGCCGCACGTCGCAAGCTGTGCAAACCTTGGTGACAGAGTTAGCATCGAGGGATGGGTAGATTAGGAGAAGTACTTTTGCTCGTCTGTGCTCACTGAGAACTTTCTACAATTCTCGTTCTCCCCCTTCTGCAACTTCTCTGCGCTACTATTTATACCACATACGAGAGTCCTGCTCTGCAACTGTGTGTTATTGGGAATCCGCGGAGGTGCTGTATAAGAGATACCTGGGGATGAGCTGCCATGCTCATTGGTGCGTCCTCGTCCTTTTCGAGTTCCAGCTCGCTGAGAGTGTGCAGCTGTCTGTCATCGGATACGCGGAATAGTCTCTAGTCGAGGGTGGGTGAATGGACGCAAGCCGACGCGTGGTGGACGTACTAGTTTGTTCTTTATGCCTGTTCTTGAGGCACCACCTCCTGCACCGACGACGACTTGATCGTCTGCGATGAATGCACACGAATACACGGGAAAGGCGGGAAAGGAGTGTGCAGTGTGTTGAGTGCGCATGACTCTAGTTTGATGCCTTGTGTTGCCTCCGCACGTATGGGGACGAGCATGCGTGAGAAGGAACTTCCTCAACGGGATACCCAACATATGTCTGCACCGTGGCTTTCCGTTGGCACGGTGAGCAACTTCAAGGTTAGTCCTCGTTAGATCCACCATGTCCTGGCCGGACGGTCCTGGAATCGCCCTACCCCATCTCACCCCTCAGTCCGTCATCGGAATCAGCGTGGCAGTTACAGGCAATGTGCTCATATCCTTGGCCCTCAACCTCCAAAAACTCGCTCATCTAAGACTCGACCACGAGCACCAAAACAATCTGCTCGACGTGGAAAGGCAGAGTAGACCTCTAGGGTGCGACACGAGCGCAAGGGCCCCCCATCCAGACACGGTTGCCTGTTTCGGCGCAGCCCAGCACCCCATGGAGGAGGAGGGCGACCTGTTCGAGACGCAACCACTCCTTCCCCACCGATCTTCCAGCCAACCTCCCCCGAGGTCCTATGAGCACCGCCCAGTCAATGGGGATGATACTAGAAGCCGGAAAAGCAGTCATGTCGTGCGATCCAGACGAAATCAACGCAAACAACCCTTCGTTTCGCGCTATCTACCTCTGCGGTTGGTGCTTGGGGATAATTCTTCGAATGCATCAACTGTTCGCGTAAATAGCTCAGCCATGCCGGTTGAGGACGTTTTTCCCCAACGGAACATGCGGACGAACCATCAAAGCAATGGCAATGGTACCTCCCAGCACGTGGACGAAATTGCAAAAGAGAGCGATTACTTACGCTCTAAACTATGGTTTGTCACTCATCTGCTCCCAAGTACTTGATCCAACTCGTTCACGTAGGTGGTCTGGTTTCGTGCTGATGAACATTGGCGAGACTGGGAACTTTATTTCTTACGCATTTTCGCCTGCTTCTGTCGTTGCGCCTCTTGGGACGGTGAGATGATTACTCGCTCTTTCAGGATGACTGTTCCCCTCAGTTACTTTTTTTTATAGTTTGCTTTGGTTGCAAATTGCTTTTTCGCACCTTTGCTGCTAAACGAACGTTTCCGCCCGGTAAAGTAGATTCAGTGCAACCCACGAGTGGGACCTTATCAGCACACATAGCGTGACATATTCGGAATCCTGCTTGCCATTATCGGGGCAACAACCGTCGTACTTTCCTCTCCATCATCGGACGGTCCGCCACCAATGCTGACACCCGATGCTCTGGTCGAGGCAGTAACCCAACGTCCTTTCGTGATCTTTTCAATCGTATACTTGGTGGCTGCTGCCATTCTTGGCTGTCTTAGTCAAGGTAGCTTGGGGAGGCGCGTGGTTGTAGTCGACGTTGGCTTATGTGCTCTCTTCGGCAAGTGTCGAAATCGCGCGATCTGATCCCAGACCAATTTAAACTCTCTTGGTAGGTGGCTTTACAGTGCTAGCGACCAAAGCGATCTCCACCCTTTTAACAAAGGAATGGGTCAATATAGTGGGTGAATGGATTACGTACCCCGTCCTAGCAGTTAGCCCCATTGCTCTACGTGCGGCTATTGCGTTGATCACTTTCTGCAGGTGCTTGTTATCACGGGTGTCCTTCAGATTCGCTATCTCAACCGAGCGTTGAAACGTTTCGACTCCAAAATTGTCATTCCAACCCAATTTGTATTTTTCACGCTGTCTGCCGTTGTCGGGTCTGCGGTCCTCTATGGCGACTTCCGGCGAGCCTCGTTCCACGAAATGCTGACGTTTCTGTATGGCTGTGCGGCTACGTTCGCAGGAGTGTTCGTCATCGCGAGTGGCCCAAATGGAAATACGAGCGAATCGGTACACGATGAGGAACGGCGTGATACAGGAGGCAGGCGGCAGGTGACCTCGAGGATCGATGGGGCTGGATCGCTTGTGGCACCCAACCAAGCAGCTCTATCGCCGCCAAGAGTACTAGGTGCTCGCGAGATTCCGGTGCTCAGGCACAAACAAAGCGCGATGAGTCTGGTTGGGTACACGCCCGTGCAGAACATTTTGCTAGTGCACACACCTCCGAGAGAGCGAGTGGGGGCACTGGGCTGAGGGAGAGAGGGGGTATCGATGATTTTGGCTATATTTGCTTTGTATGCTGTCTTACGTAATAGTTTCACCTTCCAAAAAAGAACTGGATTGTATGACGTCAGGTAGCGGAGCTCCAACAGGCAGCACAACGACAAAAAGGACCTGCAGTGGAGACACCTCCATCCAATCTTCCGTCCTTCTCTCTCTCCTTCCTCTCAGCTCATCGGTCGTTGTCGACATCCCTCACAATGCCCGCCGTCGTCACCGCCTTCAAGAGTACGTTTACTCCCTTCCTATTTCGAAGGCCGCAGTCTAACTCCCACCGGCCAGATCTCATCCGCAAACACCAACATCATCGTCAGCCCGACTCTGACGCCCAGTCGCAGGCATCTCAGGGTACCACAACACAGCCCAAATATCTGGAGACCGCAGTACCTCCCATCGAACATCCCACACAATCTTCTCCCGAAGCCGGTACGAAAGGTGAAATGGTCGTCGCATCAGAAGAACATGCCCCGAAGTCAAACATGCCTACGCATAGGGGACTCGAGAACTTCAAGCTCGTAGCTCAGATGGGAGAGTCAGTATACTGTTCCTATACCCGATGAACTAGAGTAACATTAGCGTCTTAGTGGTGCTTTCTCAAACGTCTACAAGGCGATCGATCTCTCGACCGGTGAAAAAGTGGCTGGTGAGTGCATAGATAGAGGTACCAAGTCATTCTCCTGCCTAAATATGATTCTCAGTCAAAGTGGTTCGCAAGCACGAACTGAACGCGTCACAGGTAAGTTCCCATACCCGAGATCGTTCTCCAGTAGTTCATATTACCCCACCCTCCTCCCTTCTATCATTTTTCCCGGTCCTCGCCCACATCTATCGTCCCTCTGTAAGGCCGGCGAAAAACATCTCAGCCCCCAGTTTAAGAAAAAGCCGTGCGTCACAGAGGTGACATCCCTATTTTCTGCTCCGAATATCATACCGTGACACTAATCACGTTTTCTTTGCCTCAGCGTGCAAATATTCTTAAAGGTACGTTTAATACGCCAGAGCCGTCAACGAGTCCTCATTGATCTGCAGAGGTCCAAATAATGCGCGCTATGAATCATCCATCAATAGTCAAGTTAATCTCGTTTTCCGAATCACCGGATTATTTTTTCCTTGTACTCGAGCGTAAGTAACTATTTCCAATCCGGCAGTCTGGTTGACGTATATCTCTAGTCATGGAGGGAGGGGAACTGTTCCATCAAATTGTCAAACTCACTTACTTCAGCGAAACTCTTGCAAGGCACGTCATCCTTCAAGTTGCTCAGGGTATCCGATATCTGCACGAGGAGCGCGGCGTAGTACATCGGTGAGCCTCCAGGGAATGATGTTGGCCCCGCCATCACGAACTCTTCCGGTTTGTGTAGGGACATCAAACCGGAGAATTTGCTCTTCGAACGAATACCCATAATTCCCTCCAAGATATCCATACGACGTCCGTATGATGAAGACAAGGACGACGAGGGTGAATTTATACCCAGAGTTGGTGGCGGTGGTATCGGGCGAGTCAAGATTGCCGACTTTGGCTTATCAAAAGTAGTTTGGAACGAGGAAACCATGACGCCATGCGGGACCGTTGGCTATACCGCTCCCGAAATCGTCAAGGATGAACGTTATTCGAAAAGTGTCGACATGTGGGCACTCGGTTGCGTTCTCTACACCCTCCTTTGCGGATTTCCTCCCTTTTATGATGAGAGCATCAATGTTCTGACCGAAAAAGTTGCCCGAGGATATTACACGTTTCTGAGCCCTTTCTGGGATCATATCAGTAACCCAGGTATCTTTCAAGTTTTCGGACGTTCGATCTTCGAACTCATCGCATTTCTAGCGAAGGAACTCATAGAGCACCTGCTTTGTGTCGATCCAGCTCAACGATATACCATAGACGAATTTCTGGCGCATCCTTGGTGTAGCTCAGCTCTTCCGCTACCTTCACCAACACCCACCTCTTATCCACAAACTCCACCTCTTGACTCACCTCTCTTGAGCGCCGCACATGGTGGAGTCGAATCAGCACGCTCTCCTGGGTTGGCAACCCTGAAGGAAGCCTTTGACATAACGTATGCGGTGCACCGGATGGAAGAAGAGGGGACACGTCGCCGCGCGTACAACGGACGCGGCGGCGCGGGAGTAAGAGGATTTTTACATGGGCTCAACGAAGACGATGAAGACGATGCTGATGACGAAAGCCTAATCAACGAGGCTCGCCGTCGTCGAGGTCAAGCTGGTGGTGGGGCTTCAGCAGACACGAGGGTAGCCCCTGTACGATGGGTGGATGTACCTGCAGTCGTGAATGTGGTCCCGGAGAAGAATCTTTGGGACGGGCGGGCCGGGACCCGCGATCGCGGCCGCCGCGCAGGCGGTTGGAAAGGGTTTGAGTTAGACATGGACAACGCAACCCTGCTCGGTCGTCGAAACAAGAGGACGGCCTCAGATGTTGCGAATCCTATGACGCAGAAGATAATCCCCCCAGGCAGTCCAATGCGTGTCGAGTAGCGCGCTCACCACTCCCCGCCTCCTGGCCTTCATCCGACCTGCCCGCCATCATACTTATCCATTTTGCTACACCATTCAACGGTTTATTCTCTTCGGACTAATCTTGGTCCCTCTAGATGTATTCCATGCCTTCGCGATGCCCATCTTTCTGACTTGCATGCCGTACTCTTCTCCCTCAGAACACCATAACTGCGTAGTGAATATGGACACGATCCTGCAGCCCAGCTCTTATTGAACCCGTACGCTGTACTCTAAATATCACTGTTGTGTGTTGTACTTAGACTATATATTTCTGGACACCCTGCGATGCAACCACTGGATATAGTGCATTGGCTTACATAAGTATGACATGAAGTGTGCAAACATGGTACTATCAGTCCTCTACAACGAGTATCGAGGCACCCCCGTCTTTTGTGACACGCCGGCGTGTCTTCATCAAAATATAACGCCTTCCGAACTGGTTCAACTTGGGGATTTGGGTTAAAGCAGCAGTCCTGTGAACACCTTGAGTGATAGATACTTGCGGTGCGTCCGGAAACACGCCAAATCCAGAGGGTGCGAGTACGATAGCCTCCCCGGTCTATGCGACAATGTCGGCTTGTTCAGCATCGTCAAGTACCTGCGTAGAAAGTGTTCTCACCTCGAGTCTGACAACGCGGTCAAAGGCGTCCTCTTCAGAAAGATCGGCGGACACGTGTTTAGCGAGGTGTTCCCACCAAGACGGGGAGGAGAACCGGTGCAGGATGGCAACCGTACACAGGTCAAGGAGAACGGGGGGAACGACGGTGGGTTCTAGGGACGAATAGTATGTGAACAGGTGGCGACGTGGATCGGCGAGCAACGCTTGCCTTGAGTACTGATTATTAAGCGCATGGCAAGATGACGTTGCTCTCGCGCCAGCGTCAACAAGCATTTCGTGAGCCCTGACACGGACTTGTGCGGGGACAGATACTAGAGACGGGGAGAGTTCGTGTGAAAGATGTAGTGATTGTTCATGATTACGTACTTTGTGGGCTTCGTCCACGACAAGCACCTTGCCTGTTCCAACTTCTGCGCGGACAAACAGACGAGTGACGATCTCGAACAATCCACACGCCGAGGCAGGATCGATAAAAGGGTCAGAAAGGTCAATGATAGTGAGCTGTCCAGCTGCGAAGCGTTCGGTTCGCGGAGCAAAGTGGGGGCGGTTGTCCAGGAAGGACGTCAACAAGGCCATACGTTGTTCCAGGCCGGCCAGTTGGGCTAGGTTAAACGACTCTTTCTTGCCCTCTAGTCGTTTCATGAATTCGTCGTAGCTGAAATTCTCCCCTAAATCTCTTAGGATGGACTGGAATTGATCAGTCTTGACGGAGGACGGAACAAAATTGTAACTTACAAGGATACCCTGAATGTAAAGCGGAGCAGACTCGGATGATCCAACTGCCATCATCGAAAGAAATGCCCGAGCATCGAGTTCATCCTTTTTCAGAAGAAGTGGTTCAACCGTTACCCGCTTCCCAAGAGGGGCATAGACGGCCGTCATCGTTTTGAGCGAGGATCGTGAAACATAAACTTTCACTGTAGGAGTGTTGACCGTGGGTATGTCAGACAATGCTACCCAAGCAGCTTCGCTTGGCCTGGCGCTAGGCCCTCCTTCGCCAAAGTGAAGGACAAGGCCGGAGAGCGGCTTCTGCAAGAAGCCAAGAGGACGCAAATTTGGAATGAACATGCTTTCCAACAGAATCGAGACCGTGTGTGATTTTCCGGATCCTTGAACTCCGCAGACGACTGCAGAGAATGGGGCATTCTGTAATCCGAGAGTAACGTTGACGTTTCTGAAAGCAAATGGTTATGAATGGTTCTCACTGTGTTGATATAAAGGCGTGGGTCTGTCGGTGAGTATGCCTGAGATTTATTGCTAAAAAATATAATATATCAGGCAAGAATTGGGAAAATTTGTACCGACATACAATATTTGCAATGCGCGTCCCAGAACGCCATACTGCGTCATGTTGTCGCGGTATCCCGCCGCAACGTACGCGTCACGGGTGACTATCGGGGCGGTTCGAAGTTCGTGGTCTTTACTTCTGCCCTGGGTGTCGTTTGCGCCATCGTGAAGAAGGGCTAGCTCCTCCTGAAATGTGAGCGTTAAAGAGATACATT
>JBBPJQ010000459.1:0-24079 GCA_038088795.1 Boletus rex-veris
TGAGGATTGTGATAAGGGTTAGAATTAGTGAGGATTGGGATGAGCATTAAGATTGGTAGTGATTAGGATTAGGATAAGATAAGGACAGGCAAAAAACAAGTGATGATTTAGATTAGCATTTGGTCTAATCAACTATTAAATCCACATCATAGTAATGGTATTATACCCACCTCATGTTATGACCGCTACTCAAGCATAACGGACTTATCGTTTTTCTTTTATTCTCAACCCCTATCTATTTCTTTCATGCATTCACATGCACTCCTTTCATATCTGCTTCAATGCTTCTATCACACATGCATATCTAATCTCCCACATCTATACTTCTCATTCACATTAGATCCGCACTGCAGCCTCATGCTGCCACATATATGTGCATCATGCATGCCAGGCTATGTATACAGGTATATCACGTGACCCAGTGTCCAAGCATATTTACTATATATAGCAGTAGCACAGCATGGTCCGTGCACACCTGTACTTACTATATAAACCCCAATTCAGCGCCAGAGAACACTAGTCTTGTTCTCTTGGAGTTTCCCCTACAGGCAACTCTACTCTTCTCATCTTCTTGTCTTTTTCTCTGTGCAAGCGACCTAGCACAAAGCTTCACTTAAGTGTGAGTCTTTAGGGTTGTTTCACCTCATGGGTGTGGATATAGATATGGGTATCAGGTGGGCAAATCCACACCCATACCCACTGGTACTGAAACAACCGCTCGTTGGGCATGAGCGCCGATCCTTCTACCGATGCGATGTAAGTAGGGGAGGCAGACACTAAAAAGATATCTTGAGCCCCGTAGAGTGCGTTGTATCCTCTTGAATGTACTGGAGGATTTGCTTCAAACGTGAGAGTATGATGCACGGTAGGAAACGTCTTGGGTACTTCGGCGATCTGCTTCAACAGTCGTCCGCAAGCGAGGTAGCGATAAATGTAGTCTTGTTCTAGTGAAACAACCCTAAAGACTCACGGTTAAGTGAAGCTTCAGTGCTAGGTCGCTTGCACAGAGAAAAAGACAAGTGGAGGAAAGTAGAGTTGCCTGTAGGGGAAACTCCAAGAGAACAAGACTAGTGTTCTCTGGCGCTGAATTGGGGTTTATATAGTAAGTACATGTGCGCACAGACCGTGCTGTGCTACTGCTATATAAAGTAAATACGCTGGACACTGGGTCACATGATATACCTGTGTACATAGCCCGACATGCGTGATGCGCATGTATGTGGCAGCATGAGGCTGCGGTGCGGATCTAATGTGAATAGGAAGCATGGATGTGGGAGATGAAAGAGATGCATGTGAATGCATGAAAGGAATAGATAGGGGTTGAGAATGAAAGAAAATTGATAAGTCCATATATGCTTGAGTAACGGTCATAACACTCATATTTATACTACTAGTGTATGTGCACAGACTGTGCAGTGCTTATCTATGTATACTATACTAGTACATGAGCTGATATCACTGGGTAACATGAAGTGAACACCATTGAGTTGCAATATAACTGGAGGATAAGTATATCTATGCAGGCATGTACATATTAGATAGGGAGCATGAGGTGACCATGACATATGACATGTGTTAGTTTGAAGTGTGTAGCCTCATGAAAGTTGTTGTTTTATTCTTAGCAGCCAAGCAGAATAATAAGCAACAGGCACTCTACATATATGAACCATATCACTATAGACATACCAAACAAATATATATGCTTACTTGTCAAACTATAAGAGTATTTTGTGCATCTGAATACATAGTATAGATAATATACTATGATCTTTGTTAACCTAATACTAGTATGATAAATAGAATGCATTTATACCATTGTCCTTATAGCCCTTATCAACTATAAAACCTTTGAACTAGAAAACCACTAATTATATATATTATACTTGGCTTCTTAGCAGACACTGTATGCTATCCTTGCCCATGCTTGTAACATACAAGTACTCTGCAATAATTAAATATAGTTGCTATTGTTAAATATAAAAACATAGCCTAGCCTGCATTTTGACAGACATTTTCTTCTTCATTGGAGCAGCTTGCTTTTTTGTTTCTTGAGTGGTGAGTAGATCATTAGAGTAACCACAAATTATAAGTCAGTGACTAAAAGCTTGTTTGGAAACATAGTAAAACATAGCTGTTAACAATATCTTTGATTGGTTGCATTTGATTGTGGTGAAAACTCCAGCATTGTTCTCCATTGTTGTATTAGAAACTGAACATTAATAATCAGGCATTAGGTATAGTGTACACTACACTATGCAGTCAGCTTCTCCCCTTGCCCCCACTGACTTCAACAGATAAAGAGACATTATCCTTCACATTATTAAACTTGTCTAGCTCCTTCTAATCTCCTTTCTTGAAGCTCTATCTGGAATCTGCAAAGTCCCTATGCTGTATCATACCTCAGCCCTCTCAGAGTATAAATGGGTACTGAAACTCCTTTGTGACCATCCTGAATGTATCCAATCAGAATTTGGAGTTAAAAATGAGGTTTTGTTACAGATATAGTTAATATTTTTTTAATGTATGGGGTAATAATGCATAAATCACATATCACATCGACTTTTTTTTTTGATGTTTCCATTGTGGGGCATGCAAAAAATGTGGAAAATTTGTATATCACCTATTGCAAAGACAGCCAAAGTGGAATATAGGTATAGTGTGGACCAATGTGTGGATATAGTGTGGTCAATTTACATTGTCCACTGCTGTCCATGAGTACTACAATCACTGTATATAAGGGATGAATGTTAACATAGAGATGTACTACTTATACACATCAGAATCCTCACATTAAAATGTAAACCACAGTTCAAACCTATTGCCAATAGTATCAAGCCTGCGAAGCAGTGTAGATAACAAGGGGTTGCTGATAACCCTCTGGACAAAGCCAAACAGGTCAAAAGGTAGAGAAAGGGATATGAGGGTGCAATATGTTCAACCCTAAAGGAATTCAAATGTGAGTCAAAGAACAGGAGAACAAGAAACAGGAAGTCTGAGGCTCCTAAATGAAATCCAAGAATTCAGATGGTTGGGAATTAAGGAGATAAGGACATCCAAGAGACACCCAAGAGACACCTGAACATCAGATCGCAAAGGAGAAAAGTGTAGAGGATGAAGGACTTGAATGAGAGCATTGGTAAGTCATGCAACGGGCACTGGACTTTGTATTGGAGATGTTTGAGACAATGTCAGATGAGAGAGAGATGATCAGACACCAACTGGGCGAAAGATGTATTCGGAAATCCAAATCCAGATATTTATAGCCTTGGAGCATACTCCAGACTTAATAGTAACCAAGGACAAGGTAAATAGAGAGATGAAACAAACAATGAGTATCAGATGTCACGAACTTTGACTAAGTCCTATTGACATGTCGGTCCTCAAGTCTGAGAACAACATGGTTCAGGAACAAACACAAGGTTGTCATGGTAAGTGACAACGCTCATGAAACAATCCTGTAATTGAGTTTTGGAACACAAATAATTGATTATGAACCAATCAAAGAACACCTGACATGATCTGAATGGACATAGGCTTAGGATATGGTTCAGACTTACAATGCGAGGACAAACACTTCGAACTTCATTCAGACTTGATAAATAAGCTTCAGACTTTGATGGGATGTAATGAGAATGAGGTATCAAGGACTGCTAGTAAGTGATGAGATGGCTAGATGACGTCATACCATGTCAGTGAACATAGCTTCCAACAGCAGCCAAAAGTCGCCAGGCACATCCAATTTTGGAGCCTTCAGAAGAAAAGGAAATTAGGGCAGAACCATTTGATAATTCACTGGATAAGACTGATTGAGGTGATTGCTCATATTGTGAGCAAGGAAATAGTGGCAGTAGATGCTGAGGTAATTGAGGACAATTCAGATGATGAAGACAAGCCTGTGGACCCACCTGTAACATGGGTGAATGCTTCATTACTTTGTGAGCAGCTCGAGCAGGCAGTCAAGGCATATATAGTGATGCAGAGGATATCATCACTCTAACTCATCATCTCTACCACTTTTATGCTAATTTATGACTTCAAGAGCTTCTCGATGCTCAGCAGGCTACACTAGATAGGTATTTCAAGCAATAACACTGTATCATATATGATCCACATTTTGTGTAATACATTGTACATTTCCGCTCTAATAGTAGCCATCATAGGAAAAATCATGATGATGCATATACATGGTAGTGCATAGCAGTTGGGCTGCTTCCAACATTATGCATTACATATAAGGATGTTGACTGTAATTACTGAATTACACTAAATCAGGATCACTGATTCCAAGCATGTCTCCCTTGAAGAACAACTTGCAATATTCCTGTATATGTCCATTACTGGCTTGACAACCCAACATGTTGGAGAGAGATTTCAATGTTTCAACAACACCATCTCTCAGTAAGTGTGAAGTAAAATTTTAACCATAATGATCTAATTGTCATACAGCTATTTCAAAAAAATGATACATATCTTTTCAAGCACAGCAATCTATCAGACATATGTTCAATATCCAACAGAAGATTTCTGCCCCTTCAAGATCTGAATCAATCTGAAGTTCTTTCCCTACTTTTGCAATGCTATTGGTGTGATCAATGGCAGTCACATTCCTGCAGCACTGCCAGCTTGATTGCATAGTTATTATTGAAATTGCAAGGGATTCCTCTCCCAGAATGTCCTTTTTATTTGTAACTTCAACCTTCTTTTCACATACATACTCACTGGCTGGGAAGGGTCCACCACCAATGCATGTGTCTATGATGATGCAATATCCAATGATCTATACATCCCAGAAGGAAAGTATCTCTTGGCCAATGACGGGTATCCATTACGACCACATCTTCTGGTCCCTTACTGGGGAATTTGCTATCATCTGGCCAAATGGGGACAGGCAAATAAATGGTGTGTACATCCATATATTTTAATGATATCTCATCTGATCATCTTATTCAGCCCTCAAAACCATGAAGAATTGTTCAATTCTCAATATCCAGCAGCTCAGAACGTTATTGAGTGCATTTTTTTGATATCCTCAAATGCTGTTTTTGCATCCTCTAACTACCTCTTCAATACAGTCTTGAAATTCAAACCCAGTTGCCTGTTGCTCTTGCTTGTGTCCACAATCTCATCCTCACTCATGATCCTCTCAATACCAAACTTGAAGTAGACTCAGAAGATTCTGACCAAGATTATGACCATGACATTTATACTAATATTAACTGAAAGCCACAAGAAAATGAAGCTGCCACAGCCACAGTGGGTACAGGTGGAGGTTCTGATCATGATGAGGTGAGCATCATGCATGATAACATCGTGGAGCATATGTGAATTGATTATCAATGCATACTTGAAGAGTGGCACCAGCAGGATTTAGATGATGACAGCATAAGCAATAATGATCTTTCTGACAAGTTGAATAGCATGTATATATAGTCAGGCAGTCAGGCACAAAGCAGAAACAATGCATATGTTTCATAACAGACAACATTTATAGTACATACAACAAACAATTGTAGTAGTATGTACATGCAATGAACAATCATAATCAAAGACTGACAACTGTGCAAGCTGTACTAGTGGTGGCTGTATGTGTCCGATATAAATTTGATTCATGAATCATCATTCTTGAGCGCAGTAAAAACAACAATGGCCATGGCATTTCATGTTTTGAAGAGATGAGTTTCATGAAATGATGGTGCTCTGCAGGAATCTTGTCACTGAGCACAATAAGAACTGCTATTGCCTCTGCAACCATCCTTAAAGGGTCTGTGAATGTATTTTCGAGTGAATCAGTGAGGTGGTGGATGGATGAATCCACATGATGAAGTGCTACACTGGTTACATTTTTCCACCCATCCTTGACAGCTTTGGTGCTCTGATTTTCTGAAATGCAGCTGCTACTAGAAATAAGGGAAGGGGTAGATTCCATATGTTGAAAGGACGCGTACTTACAGTCACATGACCTTATATTAAGTAATCAATACAAACACTATATAAGACTCTGCTGAGTCTGAATTATAATATATCTCTCTTGATACTGAATCACTATATTCTACTTGAGAAACCCTATCCAAAGGTAAGTCCATTGAGCAGTTCCTGTATCTGATGTATACATCAGGTACAATGCTATTGCAACACCATAGACACAAGTGGATCATTTGAGTCATCCATTGTTACAGTTGCTACCAATTAGCCCCTATAAACTGGACACTACACTAAGTTCACTACACTTTAGTCCCTACACTTTTGCTCTCATTCACTTTCCCACAAAGCCCATTACTATTCCACGTTATTGATCTTGAGGCTACACACTCCAGACTTACACATGTCATGCCTCATGCACATGTCATGCCCTCTATCCAACACATGCCCACACAGGTATGCTTATCCTCCAGTAACAATGATCCTCATGTTGCCTCATGTTACCCAGTGGTACAAACTCATGTACTAGTATAATATACGTAGATAAGCACTGCACAGTCTGTGCACTTGTATTAGTAGTATAAATACTATAGCCAAGTGAGCAAGACTCTCCAGTCTTATTGTCTTGGAGTTTTCCCAGAACATCCTCTCTAGTACTCTTGCCACTTCAAACACTAGACTCTTAGGTGGGTTCTGGTTGTTTCACTAGAACAAGACTATACTAACGGCCAAGGTCTAGCTAACCTCTCCAGGACCCCATTGCCACCTTATCACCACCCATCTCGCTTGATAGAACCAAGTAGGTTATTGATATATAGGCCGCTATGTGATCCCTAATTGACAAGTGCACTTTGATAGTGCCTTACTACCGTATCTCTGACATCTACAAGTACATGATTGCAGGAAGATCTAGTCATCTGCCTCCAGCATCCCCATCCCACTCTCCCATTGCTAGCCCTTCAACAGGCATCACCTTTCTGGACATCTTCCACCTAGTACCAGAAAAAGCACTCTGCTCTGGGTTATACGACCCCAACGACTACAACCCGTCAGACTATAAGGTTCAAATAAAGAGGGAAGAGAACCTACAGGTACTGATTGGCTATACGCTAGCCAAGTATGGATAAGACTGACGAGTCCATTATAGGAAGAGTCGGATCAACTAGCTGACTATAATAGAAACATTGACCAAGGGTACAGAACTCTTATCAACAACACCACTCTTACACCCAAGGATGCCCCCTCCACTGTTGTCAGGGCCACCACTGTTGACACCAATTCCCTACCTGGTCAGTTAGGAAATAGGCACACAGCATACACTGAGAACCACCTAATCCCTATATATGCAGATCTTGAGATCGTACAGTGGCTCAAAAAACTGTCTCAATGTTTGCATATGTTTCACTAAATGCAATAACCCCCAATACCCCCTAACCCTCACCCTAACATATGAGTATATGAAATAATGTACTTACTCTTGGCTTTCTATGGGCCCAGGGGTCAAGTGATTTAAATAGGATTTGATGCAATGGCAACCATTTCAAAATAACAGCTCATTGGGACAGTTTTTTGACTTTGAATTTTTATTACATATATCAGATCCTGGAATGCTGTAAGATGGTGACATACCTTAGGTAATGAATATATTATGTCACCATTATGTAATTAATTATTATTCTACAACACATATAAACCCTACCATCACAAATGAATTCCCTCATTCTCACTATAAAACATTTCTCTGCTCCTTAAAGAGACACCATCATCTCTCTTGCTTCTCTTGATCTTTCCTGCAGGAAAATTGCATCCCATACTGGCATAGGGAAGTCTCCTATGGCCAGAGTCCTTCAGGAAATCCAACCAGAGAAGGAAAACTATCATGGTGGTCGTCCTTCCAAACTCTCTTCTATCAATAAATGTGCTATTGTCCAGAGAATCCTTACTGGAAAGGCCAGTGCTAATGCTGTTCAGGCCACTCATTTCATTAATACCAGCATTCTCCTGTCTGCCCACAGACAGTGAGGAATAACCTCAGGGAGGCCTCTCTAAAGGCTGTGATAAAGAAGAAAAAACCTCATCTCTTTGCTACTTATAGAAAGAGGAAATTGGCCTTGCTCTTGAGTCAAGTACCAGCATTTGAGTGTGGAGACTGGAAGAGGGTTAGTTGGTCAGATGAGATCAAAATCAATAGATTTGGGACAGATAGACAGAGATATATAAGGAAAAAGAAGAGGGAGGGGCTAACTTTCAAGGAGGTCAAAGTTACAGTCAAGTTTAGAGAAGAATTACTCATGATTTGGAGCTGTATTGAGTGGGATGATGTGGGAGTTTTGAGTCAGGTTGAGGGGAGGATGGATGCTGAATAGTATGTGGCCATTTTGAAGGGAGACTTACTGCAAAGCATGGAGGAATCTGGAATTTCTACAGATCAAGTCATCCTCCAGCAGAGTAATAATTCCAAATATACCTCCAGAAGAGCCAAGATCTGGTTTGAGGAGCAAGATATCAAGCTTTTAGATTGGCCTGCTCAGTCTCCAGACCTTAATCTCATTGAACACACTTGAGGTCATCTCAAAAGATGCCTTTCAGATTATGAAAGGGCTCTTATAGGGGTTCATTAATTATGGGTTAGGGGGGTGGTAGAGTGGGGGAAGATTTCTGTGAAGGAATATATAAGAAATGGATAGAAAGCATGTCTAGATGGATTCAAGCAGTTATTCAGGCCAAGGGAGGTCATACCAAGTACTAAATACCCTATCTTGTACAAAGTCAAACAACTGTCCCAATGAGTTGTCATTTTGAAATGGCTGCCATTGCATCATATCCTATTCAAATCACTTGACCCTTAGGCCCATAGAAAGCCAAGAGTAAGTACATTATTTCATACACTCATATGTTAGGGTGAGGGTTAGGGAGTATTGGGGGTTATTGTGTTTAGTGAAAAACATGCAAATATTGGGACAGTTTTTTGAGCCACTGTATATCAGCCACTCGGATCTCGGATCTACAACCCTAGTACACCACTCCACACATCATCTGAGTTACTGGTGTAGAGATCTATAGTCCTCTGGGTTCATCTCTGGTCATTTCGCGATATTCCTCCATGTCCTCCTCTGTTCATCCATCCACTATGGAACATGGTTCGTATCTCATCCTTTACATTGTATATGAAGTCTGGTCAAAGTCTGATCTGAGTTAACTTAGTCCGATGCCATATTCAGTCTATCTGACCTGAATTACCTCTGGTTTGATACCAAACATGCCGTATTTCGGACTAGCAAGTCTGGACTTCCTTCGGACTTTGTTTGTACAGTCTCAGGCTTTAGTCATCACATCTGACGTCCCATACATACTGTTTGTTTCATCTTCTTATCACATTTTCCTTGATTACTATTAAGTCCGGAGTATGCTCCAAGACTATAAATATCTGTATTTGGATTTTTGAATACATCTTTCACCCAGTCAGTGTTGATCATCTCTTTCTCATCCCTCATTGTCTCAAACGTCTCCAATATGAAGTCCAGTGCCCATTGCACGACTTACCCTCACTCTCGTTCAAGTCCCATGTTCTCTATGCTTTCTCCTTTACAATCCAGTGCTCAGGTGTCTCTCAGGTGTCCTTCCATTGATTCATCGTACCTGTCCGAAACCAAAACCTTAGACTACATTTGGGACCTTCGGACTTCCTATTCCTTGTCCTCCTATTCATTAGCTTGCGTTTGAATCCCTTTATGGTCGAATATATTGCACCCTTCTTACTTTTCTCTAGCTTTTGACCTGTTTGGTTTAGTCCAGAAGGTTATCAGCAACCCCTTGTTATCTACACCAGAACCCATTGATTGGGAACCAATTTACCATAGACTCACCCACAGAGCTGCCCACCCTGCTGTTCCCCAAAGAACTGACACTCAGCATACATATAGAGAGGGTTCAGAGGAATGCATCCACCGAATTATACAGGAAGGAATTCAGCTTGGTTGTGAGTGAACCAGAGATCTTGAGAGGATTGAGAACACTAGACACCAGGTACAACAGGCTGTGGTGTAAAGATGCTAGTCCGTATGATAGGACAAATCCTACTGGATTAGTGTGAGAGAAAAAGGACTCTTAGAAAATGGGGAAAGAGCAGGGAAGAAGTCCTGAGGGATTGACTCAGTAGACTGGTCAAAGTCCGGTTGGTAGCGATAAGGCTGGGCGATAAGACTGGTTGGTAGTGATAAGGCCGGGTGATGCTGTAAGACTAGTTGGTAGCGATAAGGCCAGGTGATAAGACTGGTAGACCAGTTGACAGTAAAGGTGTTGGTGAAGAGGGGAAAGACGTGAAGATGTTAGACAGCGAGTTGGTAGACGTTAGACAGCGAGTCAGTAGACGTTAAATGGTAAACGGTGGATGGCGATGGTAGATGGTGATAGTGATGGTAGTTGTGAGCCAAACGGAAGCTGGTGTCATTTCCAAGTGTACAAACATTTATAGTCTGGGTATACCCAGACCCTAACTACAATCAAGGGAACCAATTTAAGAGAAGACCAACCCCTAGGGTCAGTAGTAATATGTATATAACATGTTGCAAGACATGTGTGTGAGAGGACTCAGAAATCAGACGAGTGACCCCTTGTGAGGGGCAGGATGCAACATTGGATACTAAACACCCCTAATGTACTGCTCGACCTATATACTTTGCTACTGAATAGTTTGTGTAATCAATACAGTCTTTTCACATGCCAAGCTCGGATTGCTAATGGGCAATGTCCATGTGCCAACACTCCCCTTCAAGCCGAGTGGAGGCCCAGTCCTTGGGTGTGCTGTGCATGCAATGGTTGTGCAAGTGCCTTCATAAGGATGTTGGCAGTCATTTGTTTGGTTGGGCAATAAACAAGCATGAGCCATCCTATTTTGATGGTTTTCCTCATGTGTAGATTCTTCAAATCGAAGTACTTCACTCGTTTGTGGAATTGCGTGTTCATCGCAATGGCGATTGCCAATTGGTTGTCACCATACAGTATTGTGGCTTTGTTTGGTTCGTAACCAATTTCTTTGTACAGGTTCCTCAACCATATCAGATCCTTCTTGGACCTCACCATCAACGTAAATTCGGCTTAGGTGGTGCTGAGCGCAGGTGAAAGTTCCTTTTTGGAGTTCCACACAATTGCGCTGCCATTCAGGATGAAGACTCCCCCACTCATGGAAGTGAGGTCGTGATTCGAGGCGAAACTCACATCTGTATATCCATAAAATTCGCCATTTGTGCTGTTTTTCTTGTAAGTGATCCCTAGATCCTTTGTGCCTTTCAGATAACGTAGGATGTGCTTTGCGGCAGTCCAATGTTTCAGGTCTGGATCATTGTTGAATGAGCACAGTTTGTTTACAGCATATGCAATGTCCAGTTGTGTTCCAATCGCAGCGTACATTAGCAATCCAGTAAGTGACACATACTGTTTGGCCTCGGATTCTGATCCAGATTCATGTGGTTCCAGTTTTATATTCAGATCGAGTGGGGTCAACACTGGATTGGCATCTGCCAGTTCGAACCACTTGAGCATGCTTTCAATGTATTGGGTTTGTCTTATAGTAAGTGTCCCCTGTTCCTGATCATGTGTAATCTCGAGACCGCCAAGTTTATTTGGTTTGCCTAGGTCCATTATGTCAAACAGCCCTTTTAGGTCCATTTTCAACTTTTCCATTGTGTCTCTTGAATTTGTGAATAACAGCAAGTCATCCACCCACACAGTGATGATTTCTGTTGAATTTCCTGTGCATCGGATGTACACACATGGATCCAAGAGGAGGCGGTCAAATTTGATGCTGCTGAGCTTCGCATCAAGCTCTTTGTTCCATTCTTGGCCAGACTGTTTGAGTCCATACAGCGTCTCTATAAGGTGGCATAGGCAAGTTGTCCCATCACCATATCCTTTGGGCTGATCCATGTAGATCTCTTCCTTTAGCTTTCCGTTTAGGTATGCACCTTTGATGTCCATTTGTTGGATTTCCCAGTCCTTGGCAACTGCAAGTGCTAAGATCGCTTGGATCATCTCGAGTTGGACAATGGGTGAGAAGGTTTCATTGTAATCCATCCCAGGCATTTGGGTGAATCCTCTAGCTACTAATTGTGCTTTATACTTTTGTAGGTTTCCGTCTTTGTCGTATTTCTTAATGAAGATCCATTTATTTGTTATCAGTTTATGGCCTTCTGGGCGGTCTGCTAACTCCCAGGTTCCCATCATTTCAAGTGTATTCAGCTCTATCTGGATAGCCTTTTCCCACTTGGGCCACTCTGGCGAGCACATTGCCTCTCAGAGCAATTTTGAGTCTCTTTGCCCATTCGTTTCACTAAATGCAGTGTATGCAGTGGTGGTGGCGGTCAATGCCGCTTCAGCGCGTTCTGGCTTGTTGTCATCATCTTCTGTTTCAAGTAGATCGGGTACATCGTCTTCACCCAGATCTTCTATTTCAACAGTTGATTTTGTTTTAGTTTTGTCACCAGTCCCTCTGTCTCGCACTCGACTGGGGAGTTTGAATGTAGGTACGTCTGTCCGCTCGTTGCTCTGGTGTGTATTTTTCTGATAGGACGAAGGTGATTCCATCTGCTCATTCCGCTGATCAGAGTCATGCACAATATCGTTATGAGGTAGTGGTTAGTGTTGCTGCAACTCTGGCTAACTGGCAGCTAGAGCCAAAGCTGAGCCACATGGTGAACTGAACTGGACCATAGCCAACCCTATTATTAGTCGCAGCTTCTGATTGGCAGCTCAAGCTGGTGGAGCTGGCAACTCCGGCCACAACAGATCAAATTCACACTGTCTACAGAGTCAGACTGCAAGGGCCATGATGGGTGGGCAAATAACAATCACAGTACACGCAAGTATATTAAATTCTAGAACAGGACAGGATTGTCAGTAACTTCATCACCCTCTTCCTCCGCGATGGCCTCAATGATGACATCAACTATGCATGTGAGCAAATCAAGATTGAGTGCAGTGTCAACAATTGTAGCAAGAAGATCATTATCGGCAGTGTCAGTGAATATATCTGTCTGCAACGTGACCCATCCTGTTGTGAAATTGAGCCGGTCTTTCTTAAGGAAGAATTTTGTGAGTTGGAGGGCCTCCAGCAGGATTGGACTGATATGATTGTGGCGCTTTGTCATCATTTCGCTGCTGGAGGAGAACACATGTTCGCAGGGCACAGATGAAGCTTGAATAGGGAGGTAATTCATAGCAAGTTGAAAGAGCATTGGGTATGTTGTCTTCAAAACCTGTAATTCCATACTAATTAGTACTTATGCATATCCCATATGGTGGACATCGTATGACGCACGGTCATATCATTACTTACCACCCAGAACGAAATAGGATCAGTCCCATATGGTGAGGGGTTGGCAGTAACATACGAAGCCAACCTGCCTTTGGTAATGCTGTTGCTACGAGTGATATCATGCATCTACATAAGGAAATGGGTCATATGAAGGACGTATGTGAGCGAACACGACATTTGTAGTCGACCCAGTGAGTAGAATGGATGCGGATGAAAACACGGACGGAACAGTTACGTACAGATCACAAACAGATGGATGGATGGCTCAACGGATGGATAGATGGATTGCAGGAGGCTTGAGAGCAAGTACCTAGTGGCTGTAAAGTGGGGGAATAGACAGATACAAGCACAAGGAACCACGGGTTCCTACATCGCGCACCAAGTCGAGCCAAAGTTGGATGAGGTGGGCGAGTACCTGCAGCCTACTGGCCAGAGTCTGATGTGAGTTCTTATGGGGCACTGCAGCTGCAGTGCTTTGCCATCTGTAGATGATCAAACTATTAGTTAAAGAATACAACTGGGATGGTCCAGTGTGCTTACCTTCTCCAAAACAACTGTTCATGCTTTGCGAACATCAACAGGATCCCAGTGCTGTTCAATCCAGGTGAATCAGATCAATGGATTGACCACTATGAGAAATATTAGCAGTAACTCATGCTGTTTATCATATGCTTACACATTGCGATCGCATATGCATTCGTCTTCCCCATATGAGAGTAGTACCTTATGGTGTACTTCAGGCCAGCCTTGATGAATGGTGCACATCATGGTGCACTTGTACTCAGATGCTTCCACTGAACAATGAATGTCTCGAAGGTGGGCACAGCACGGGAAAGAACTGGCAGTGTTTCGCTCGACATTGTCTGCTGGACAGAATGTGGGACCTGAAAAGTGCTAAGAAGGCCAACTTGAAAGCAATCTAATACTGTAATGCTTACTTCGAGAACAACCTTCATGTCTTCGAGAATCTGCCAGTCCATCTCCACCAACTTCTTTTTGGCGATATCCCTGTGAGATAGCACCTGGAAAAAACAGTCGAGCACCTTCAAAATGTTAGAAAAGAATGCAATACACATAGATAGTTGATTACTCACTTGTTTGAGTGTCCTCAATTGGTTTATCATGCAGTAGATGGAGTTCCAATGCGACTTGACATCACGGAGGAGTTCAAGGACAGGAAGCTGGATGGACTGGTTGTCATCATTCGTAAACCAGCTCATCTGGTTCCCAATGGTGATAGTGTTGGTGAAGCTTTCACACCAGAGACTTGAAGAATGCACAATGCAAACAATGTTGCGACCAAGTGCGATCAGATCATGTCGGAGAGCCTCAATGTATTCATCCTTATTGATAACACCAAGTGTGCTAATCCAGGCATGACCAACGGCAGAAAAGTCAGCTGATGTGTATTCCTTGGTGACATGCTTGGAACAGATGTTGAGGATGTGAGGAATACACATAATGTGCTGGTTGATGGGATCAAATGTGATCCCCCGTTCAGCAAGGAGTCTTGATATCGCAGCATCGTTATTGGAAGCGTTATTGAGGGTGAAATGACCAATCTACAAGGGTATGACTTGTGTGTGAGTATGAGCTTGAGAAAAACAAGAACCTCTTACCTTTTCCGTAACTCCAGCATAATCAATGAGTTGTAAGATCATTTCAGCAAGGTTGGTACCAGTATGGTTATCTGGGATATAGTGGAAAGCGATAAGTCCAGCATTTAATTTGAGGCTGCCTATGGCTTCGCCTTGTGAGATCCAGTGAGCAGTTATTGCAATGAAAGGACGATAATTTTCATCGGACCAAATGTCACTGGTGAAAGAAACCTCACCTTCTGCTTGCTGTTATAAGAGATCAGTAAGTATTGGTTTGCAGAATTGATTGCATCCTACTGTGAGATCCTGCTTCAATCCTGCAAAATACTGCCTCCAAGCCTTGATAATCAGTTCACGTGTCTTGGTTCTGCGAGGGATGTCTGAGTCCTGTAAATCTTGACAGAGAAACAAAATCAGGCGTCGGAACTCTGGACATTTGACAATGTTAATTGCCTAAATCATTATTAATACACCAGTTACAAATAGGACCAAAAAGTATGGACGTACCTGATCATCACTGATGATAAACCATATCAGATGCTCATGCAATGTGGCCTGGGAGAATGGGGGCAATCCAGCTTCCAAGAATGTGAGGGACGGCATGTCAGCACAAGATGAGTCTCTGGTGGGTGCATGTGGCAGTGTTCATATGGTGACTCCGGGCTGGTGAAGGGCTGCACAGAGAGTTGTGAATGTATATCCATTGGTGAACACATCCCGCACATGCTCAAGGAGGATCTCCCAATGGTTCTTCTCAGCTTCATTGAGGTATAAATCGAGGTGATAGGTGAGGATGTGATGCCGAAGACTATAGTTGCCAGTGTTAGGGCCATACTTCCAGGTTCGGTCCGAAGGAAACTCCTGTGGATTCTTGTCTTGAAGTTCTCTGAAATCAAAGTAGTCAGTGACATATTGAAATGGTTGAGTAGACTATAGAGATACGTACTTGCAATGGTTACAAACACTTTCTTCACCCTTGCATTTTGTGAAAAAGAAATGGATGTCGGCAGAACTACGTGACGTAGTCTGTGGTTCAGTCACAAGAGGGTCAGTTGCCATTGATCTGGCAGTGTTTAGGATTACACTGCATGCCCTTGGAATGGGGTGTTCATCGTTGTCGCTATCGTCATCTTCATCTCCACTAATGTTATCGAGGTCAAAGGTTTCCAGTCCTTGTGACATGACAGCAGGGCTCTTGACAGGTTCTGCTGAGTTGGTGTCATTTTCAGGGGGCCATAGGTAGAATGGGGCAGTGGTAGATGCTTACCATGACCATGCGAACTTTGCGAAGGCGTGGGTGCACGATAGCAGTGTGGGAGATGGCAGTGACAAGGTGGGTGATCATTGACAGGTTCTTGACTGCCATTGACCTGTGGGACTTTGGTAGGGGAATCAGCAATGGAAGTGGTGTTCCGAGAGTTCCGAACCCAACATCAACTCGGATTCACTTCATCAGGGGACATGGGTACTTTTTTTACTACTCTGTTCTTGAAACACTTCCCTTTAAATGAGCCAACTCGAGGCAGTGGACGTCTGTATGTTACATGTGCTCTCGGCTCATCAAAATACATTTCAGGGATTACAGCTAACAACATGCTAAAACTACCAGTTTAACATGCCGCCACCGTGGTGCCTCCATAATTGAATGTAGTGGAATTTGAATGTCTGGAAAGATAAGGGGTAACATAACACAAGTGGCAAGCGGCAAGCCAATGGAAGGGTAGAATGTGTCAACAAGAGTAACCAGATGTCATGCTAGAGGTAATAGAACATGTACATCACCAAGAAGGGTTCAATACTGATGATGAAATCAAACTTACATGGGACTAGAACAATAAGAGCCCTACCACGAAGTGTGCCTCTCTTTACTCTCTACGCAGGCAGTGTGATTGGCAAGGGAGTGTGGTGGACATTGCGGGAGTTAATGTGGATTGCGTAGGATCAGAACCATTGAGGGGGGAGGAAGGATCGCTGGTATTGGAGTCCTTGTCAGGTAAATATTCCTCTTCCTCAATCTGACATTTCATGCCCCTGAACGTCTTGTGGTACCAATCAAGATATCGCTTGTAACTGGTGAGCTCTGCTGCAGTCTTGAATTCATCGAGGAAATAGTTCCACGATGACGGAAATGACACGACATGATTTTGCAGCACAGCAAGATCCACTGAAGTTCCAGAGCTAGACATGAGCTCTTGGGAGAACGCAACAAGGGAGTCCTTGATCAGGTTGAAGCCCTGATTGAGCAGGGCCTCAACGCGAACCATGCCTGTGTCACAAGGTCCAGGAATACTCTTCAAGAATTATGAGTAATTATATATACATAGACATGTATAAATCCTTACATCACGTGCGTAATGTGCCCCCTCCATGACATCAATGTCAATCTTTGGGCCACTCAGCCTGTCTTTGATCCAAACATGATAGTTGATCTGTTCAATGAAGCACCAGTTGTGTCCTCCACTTATGACCAGCTGGCCCATGGAGGCATCTGACCCATTGGTTGCTGCAAGGAAAGTGTCGAAATCGATGAACTCCCATAATTTCTGAAGGTTTCCCATGCCTCATCCCCAGTCTCAGAATCATGGTAGGAGCTTTCTGAAATGTCGATTATGAGGACTACAGCGACCTCAGGGAATAACTTAATGATGTCCTTAACCTTTTGAAGAACGTCAGCTAGTGATTGCGTGAATGTGACTTCAAGGATTAGCTGGTATTTGTGCAGACGGGGCTGAACCTTGGAGAAGAACAAGAGTGATGTATTGGGGATGTACTTGCTGTTGGAGTTGGGAGACTTTATGGCGGCATTTTGATTCACCAGAATGCTCAACGCATTTCAGGGATATGAGATGGAAGTGATCTGCTGGCCAAGGATTGTATGAAACGCATTGATTGCAGCTTCATGTACAGTGGTGGGCCATTTCACAATAATGATACTCTGTGAAGATAGGGACGACAAGCTAGTGTCGGGTAGTTGTTAGTATTGTGCCACTATGTGTTGCTGTATGACTTACCGTGATCGCCCGAAGAAGTGTTCGTGGCTGGAAATGAAATGTGACACTGTGTTGAATGGAAATTGTGAGGCATCATGAAATTTCTAATGCATTTGAATTACCAGTCACAACACAAAAATGGGCGATGACAGAAACATACCATATGGTTACAATTCGAGTAAGACATCGCTTTGTTTAAGATATCTCAGCAGTATTCTGTATTTTATTCAGTCAGAAACACAATATGTATATAGGACAATTGAGATAGACCTTACCATCAAGTGTTGCGGTTTCACATTCAAGTATCCTTAGGCTAGCTTCGTGCTTGCCAGCGCTGGTGATGATTGGAGGGGGGGATGATGCAACACTGACCTTACATGCAGGGAGGGAAATGGGTGGTGCTGGGAACAGTGACTTTAGTGAAAAAGCATTTGCATTGTTATTGCTGGGCGGGGGAGGTGACAGTACTTTGGTGGGGGAATCATGAATGGAGCAGGCAGTGGAGTCTTTGCACCGCGTAATTTGAGTGGCTTGAGTCAGAGAAGAGCTACTGTGTGTTACGACCGCTACTCAAGCTTAATGGACTTATCGTTTTTCTTTCATTCTCAACCCCTATCTATTCCTTTCACGCATTCATATGCACTTCTTTCATATCTGCTTCAATGCTTCTATCACACATACATATCTAATCTCCCACATCTATGCTTCTCATTCACATTAGATCCACACTGCAGCCTCATGCATGCCAGGCTATGTACACAGGTATATCACATGACCCAGTGTCCAGCGTATTTACTATATATAGCAGTAGCACAGCACGGTCCATGCACACTTGTACTTACTATATAAACCCCAATTCAGTGTCAGAGAACACTAGTCTTGTTCTCTTGGAGTTTCCCCTACAGGCAACTCTACTCTTCTCATCTCCTTGTCTTTTTCTCTGTGCAAGCAACCTAGCACAAAGGCTTCACTTAAGTGTGAGTCCTTTAGGGTTGTTTCACTGTGAGTGTAGCGAGGCTTTCGGTGAAAGATGGAATAACCGGAGGAATATTCTCCACCTACTGCAGCAGACATGGTGGGGGGATTGAGAGAACAAGACTTCGGGATGTATTTTGGGGCCATTGGACTGGTATGAGCTTTCATAGAAACCTGGCAGGGGCAATGGCACCTTCTGGGAACTGATAAGAAAGAATACCTCTTTTCTGGCAGCATTTCATTTCAGGGTGGAGGCCGCTGGAGTCACGGCTGGACTCCGCAGTGAGGCCATTGTTTCGATCCTAATATTAGCACTGTCAGTCAATGTTCATCGTCGTTTCACTCACTCTGCTTTGTGGATAGCATGACAGAATTCATTCATGGACCTCCCGAATGGTATTCCCATCAGGGTGGATGGGAGGTATAGACTGCACGAGCCACTTGGTTTGGGATTGTATGGTATGTCACTCGGTTGCATGTCACAAAGCAAACACTGAATTTGGACCTGGCAGTGATGGTATATAAGGCAGTCAATCTCATCAACTGTCAAATGTATGCCATCAAACTCAAGGCTTGCATCCACAGGATGTTGTCTGTCGAAAGAGAATACCATGTCCTCAGGGAGCTCGAGGAATCCAAGGACTCACCTAACATCATCTGTGCACACTGGTTTGGCCAGGAGTCAGGTTTTGATGTGTTAGTACTGGATCTCCTAGGCCCTTCACTCCACGACCTTCTTTCCCAGAAAAAAAACATTCAGTCTGCTGACTGTATATCACCTTGGAGACCAGCTAGTAAGTTGTTCACTGGCTCTTTCACAATCAATGTATACTCAACTCTATAGATATCACAACTCCAACATATCCATTCTAAAGGGTACATTCATGGTGACATGAAGCCCTAGAACATGCTTATGGGCCTTGGTGACCGAGCTCTCACCCTGTACATAGTCAACTTTAGTGTAGCCAAGCGGTACCACAACTCAGACACTGGTGGTCACATACCATTTCATCAAGCCCACTGCCTGACTGGAACACCCATGTTCACCTCTATCAATAGCCACCTCGGTGCTGAGCTCGGTCGATGTGACGACCTTGAGTCATTTGCTTACATCCTCATCTATCTCTTATGTGGGTCGCTACCCTGGCTTTGCATCATCCAGGAGGGCAAGAAGAATCTCAAGTCATCCATCCTCCATCTCGAACAAAAAATGCCCATTGAAAGCGTATGCAGCAGCCTTCCTGGTGATGTCTCAATGATCTTGATGTATGCATGGATGCTTGCATTTTCGGAGACACCCAATTATGACTACATCCAGTCATTACTGCAGAGCCTACAAGAACCCATCTCTCCCCTTGTCAATACCCAGGCTCTCATCAGAGATGAGTTATTCCCACCTGAGTCTCCTGTCAACGACCCTGTACGTTCACCACCAGCGCTTCCTGATCACTGCATCAATTACTCATGGAACTGTCCTGTCAAGAAACATGGGATGGGCTATAACAGTATAACCTCCCAGCATTAACACCTGCACAGTCACCTCGTTTTCTTTTCTTTTTCTTTTTTGAATTCAATGGGCATCATTGACAGATGGGGCAGGTGGGGCAGGCGTGTCGTGACGTGGCATGTGCCATGTGCCGTACATTGCTCAGTTGCCATGGTGTGGTGTCAGATGTATTTATTACATTTTGTTGTACTTGGGAATGTTGTCACAGTACCAGTACCAGTACTGTACAGTTTGGTATACAGTTAATGTTTTTTTATCATCAGCTGACTATGGCCTGTTGCAGTGACAGTGAGCGACAGTGTAGCGACGGAAATGACCACAAGCCGGCTCACACAGCTAGTGGAGCCGTGCTGAATGGTGCTGTAAGCCATATGCGGCTCCATTAGCTGACCAGGGACATAAGCCAGTAGAAGCCGTAGCTGGCTAGTTATTAGCCGAGCCATGGCAACACTAGTAGCAGTTTGTCCATTTTACCTTTATGGTGTTTAGTGACTATCTCTTCAGCTATGTCAGATGATTTCCATTTTGATGCTGCTTGGCTATATGCGCTTGATGAAGGTTTGACCTGTTCATCCTCCCCTTCAAACCAGCATCCCAGCATGGGTAATGTCACTGTCGTAGGCCAGCGATATTCACAGCTGACTTTTACTGTTTTCTTTTGGTCATCATAGTATCTGATTGCTCTGGGGCCTTCTTTGTAACCAACAAAGGTATGTATTTTCGCTTTTTCATCTAATTTAAACAGGTTTAGTTCCTGTGTTAAAACCCATACAGGACAATTAAATTCCTATATATGAGAGATGTCGGGGTGTGATCCCAACCATTTTTCTTGTGGAGTAATGCCAGGTAGGCTTCTTGTATAGGCTCTATTCCTGATATATGTCCCATGGGTGATGGCTTTAGGCCATAACTCTCATGGTAAGTTGTGTGCGAGCATCATTGCTCACATCAACTCAACAACAGTTCTATTCCAGCGCTTGGCTATGCCATTCTGTTCGGGTGTGCGCAGTGCTGTTGTTTGGATCTCAATTCCTTGGTCCAAATACCAATTCTGCAAGTCGCGGTTGATGTATTCATGTCTGTTATCAGTGCAGATCGCTTTCGGTACAAACGAGTATTGTTGCTCGATAAGCGCAATATATTGTTTCACCTTGGTAGGTGTCTTGTCTTTTGTCCTCATGAAACTGATCGTGCAGTGTTTGCTAGCGTCATTTATGAAGGACACATAGTACTGGTATCCCCTCAATGAGGACACTCGTGTGGGCCCCAAACATCCATATGGGTGAGTTCCCCTGGCTCCGTATGTCGTTCCGCAGTTGATTTCAGCATGTGTTTCCTAGATGCCTTTGCCTGGATACAAGCATCACACTCGAACTCTTGTAGACTTTCACACAAGGAGAACCCATCTACAAGGTTCTTTCAATGTAAGTTGTGAAGTCCACTTATTCCGATGTGTCCTAATCGGCAATGCCATTCTTCCCATGTCCAGGTACTTTTGACTTTTATAGCCAAATTGGCTTTGTCATAAGTCAGTGTCTTGACGTCCAGGTAAAACAGGTTGTTTTCCTGTGTGGCTGTTGCTAATTGGTTTCCATGTGCATCTGATAGGACCATTGGTCCTTCTGCAAGGATGAGGTGTCCGCCACCCACATGGAAGCACGCTGTGGATAACAAGGGGTCACTGATAACCTTCTGGACTAAACCAAACAGGTCAAAAGCTAGAAAAAAGTAAGAAGGGTGTAATATATTCGACCCTAAAGGGATTCAAACACAAGCTGATGAATAGGAGGACAAGGAATAGGAAGTCTGAAGGTCCCAGACGAAGTCCAAGGTTTCAGACAGGTGCAATGAATCAATGGAAGGACACCCGAGAGACACCTGAGCACTGGATTGTAAAGGAGAAAGTGTAGAGAATACGGGACTTGAGCGAGAGCGAGGGTAAGTTGTGCAACAGGCACCGGACTTCGTATTGAAGATGTTTGAGACAACGAGGGACGAGAAAGAGATGATCAACACCAACTGGGCGAAAGATGTATTTGGAAATCCAAATCCAGATATTTATAGTCTTGGAGCATACTCTGAACTTAATGGTAACCAAGAACAAGGTAAATAGAGAGATGAAACAAACAATGAGTATGGGACATCATGAACTTTGACTAAGTTCTATTGACATGTTGATCCTCAAGTCCGAGAACCACATGATTCAGGAACAAACACGAGGTTGTCACAGTAAATGACGATGCTCATGAAACAATCCTGCAATTGAGTTTTGGAACACAAATAATTGATTATGAACCAATCAAAGAACACCTGACATGATCCGAATGGACACAGGACATAGGACATGGTTTGGACTTGCGATATGAGGGTTTGGATGTGCAATGCAAGGACGAACGCTTCGGACTTCATTTAGACTTGATGAATGAGCTTCGGACTTCGATAGGATGTGATGGGGACAGAGTGTCAAGGACTGCTAGTGAGTGATGAGATGGCTAGATGATGTCATACCATGTCAGGGAATATAGCTTCCCTACAGTGGTTCATCCACTTCTTGGCTTCGTCTGGATCCTGGGGTTTGGGTGTAGCCCCAGATATGATGTTGTAGATGCCCCTTCGCTTGAAGACAATCCCCATGTGCCAGGACCATTCTCCCCAATTCTTCTTTGGAGTTTTTCGATCTTGATGGAGATACTGGGTGGCAGGATTGTGTTGTTATCATGAGCACTGGTGGTTTGCGAGGACGATGGCTGTATGGCATTGTTTGTAGAAGTAGTATTGTTAGCCTGACCCGTAGAGGTTCTGGTTGAGTTCTGCAGCGGCGGTGGTGGTGGCAGCATAGACATTGGCTCTGGTGAAGCATATGACATGATAAAATAGTTTCGTCTGTTTCAGGGTCCGAGCGCAGGGCTCATAACCTGTTGCAAGACGGGTGTGTGCAAGAGGACTCAGAAATCAGACGAGTGACCTCTTGTGAGGGGCAGGATGCAATGTTGGATACTAAACACCCCTAATGTACTGCTTGACCTATATACTTTGCTACTGAATAGTTTGTGTAATCAATACAGTCTTTTCACATGCCAAGCTCGGATTGTTAATGGGCAATGCCCATGCGCCAACATAACAGTAAGAAATGAAACCTAAAAAGAAAACATAGGCAACAGGATGGTATGAACAGTGTAGTGGACATAGTCCGAGTTAGTCCGAGCCAGTCCAGTACCACCGGACTAACTAGACGTATCCGGACTTCAATGGTAGGTGACGGGATAAGGTGTTAGAAAACATAGGGGATGGTGGATGATAGAAAAATAGGGGAATATGAGGATAAAAATGTACCAGTCTCTACAGTGGATCATATCAGAGAATGGATACAGATTCGAGAGAGAACTCCTACCCCTGTTCCTGATCACCCTCACCTACCTCGCTGGTACTGCATTCCTGACAGTACTACTGGTTATTGAAATAACCAAATGTTCTATCTATAACAATGGTTGTTTGTTCAAGTGTCTGAGCTAGGCTTCTCAGCTATACGGCGCTTGCAATGAGTATGTCTGATATGTTGATGGGGACAGCAAGAGGGTAATGAAGTGCATGGTACTCCATTTGTCTCTACTGTCTGAGAACAGTAGGTGCCACAAGCGTAATGCAGGTGACAAGAGGAAGGTATGTGCCTAGTGGGAGGTACTCACTAGGTCTGAGGATAGAGATTGCTAGCTTGAGGAGTGAGTAGATTTATAGAAGCAGGAAGAGCTTGTATAAAGCAGAGAGTAAAGAACTAAGG